>JARHVA010000524.1:4157500-4345000 GCA_037957365.1 Torreya grandis
TATGGTACATCACCAAGCTCATGGACCATCATTATATATATATATATACATGATATGAGCTACCATCGGGAGAGCACCCCTCTCCTGATGAGTGAGAGGACTAGGGTATGGCACGATGATGAAGAGGTGGTGGCTACTATGATAATGCAGAGAGGCTCATCCATATATATAGAGGGGGTCCCTATATCTCTATCCAATCCCCACCCACCCCTATCCATCTATCTATCTATCTATATGGGAATAAAGTAGATAGGGGTGGGTGGGGATTTGAGAGAGTCTATCTTTCTCTATAGAGTAGGCCATTAGCCCCCTAAATAGTGGTGGGGAGTACCTATACCTATAGTGATGCGTTTGAAACAATTCCATACAATACCATTTCAATCCAAGGGTTAGGTTAGGGCCAAGTCTTGATTCAAGGATAGGTCATCTACACTAGTTCATATGAATAAATACCAGGCATGCCATCCATCAATTAATACCAGTTTGGTTCTTAATCAAACTATGACTATAGAGAGTTCATCCATCCATACTACATACGAATGTCTATAGTTTTTTTATCTCCATCGATCAAGTGCTCCTCCCTTCCTTGGGTTGATACCCACCAATATGCCATAGAATAGATTGATACTATTGTCACCTATATATCTATATGGGAATCATCCTAGTAACACACACATATATATGGGAGTTCCTCTCCCTAAACACAAATAATTTCTATCCATTATCCATTCCATATGAGGACACACCTAGGGGGAGGAAGAATCCTCGAATGTAGTGTTGATAAACTATCCCTAGGCCCTAGGCCCTAGCATAATAGAGGAGGGAGGGAGGAGGGAGTCTATATGGGATTGCCACTGTAACTCACCGTATATAAATAAGAAGGGGTGAACTAAAAGATGCCACCCCCCATGATGGGGTGGGGTGTCCTATATATCTGTATGGCCATATCCACATTTCTCATCTCTCTATTTGTTCCCCTATCTATATACGGGTCTACATCCTAGATCTGGTATTCCTCTCCACCTAGCTCAATCCAATCCTCTTCGCTTCTGCCCCTATCTATATAGAATATAGGTGGATTCAATCACTTAAGGGTAGGGATCTAATATAGAGTGCTTTTCCATATATATATATATAGGGGGTGGGTGGTTTTGTAACAAGGGTGGTATGCCTTGGGTGGATTCATATTAGTGGTTGTCTCGAGTGGTCTGAACTATGCCCTATAAGTATCTTCTTTAGTGAAGTGAGTAATGTCATAACTAGACTATAGTGACATACTTGAATTAGTGAATGCCTTACCATACTCTAATGAAGTGAGTGATGCCCTATCTACTTGTTGATGCTTGGATTAGAACCCTTGAGGAGAGGCTCAATTCTCCTCATCCAAGCAGAAAAATGGAATCATCTCTCTTGCTGTGGGTGACAATTTCGTTGAGATGAATCTCTAGATTAGGGGATAGCTTCCCTTGATGCACCTTTCAAGCTCGTATTCCTATTATTAACAACTTAAGGGGATGAAAAGGGGTTAAAATAACTAGCATTTAAATCTATTTTGCTAGAGGTGATGCACCAACATATTTTCTCTACTCATACCTTGAACATACACTTGAAACAAGGACAAGTTGCATATACACTTAACTCAATATCGACTCTCTCTCTCACACATCAATGTTTCAACATGGGGTCTAGGAGATGACATAGATTTAGGAAGACTTAATAAATAGGCATTCTAAGACACTCTATTGAATTAGATGTTCACTATATCTGCAATCTCTTCAAACACTTCTTGTTGACCTATAAGAAGGAAATCACAATACATCAGGCACTAATGGAATTAACATGTGAAGGTAAATAGAAATTACACTTGCACAAGACTAATGCCAACCATGTACACTTAATGCACTCTTTGAAGGAGGTAAAACACTTGTCTTTATTGACACAAGGTAAAATTTTGGTAGCGCTTTGCCATACCAGGCAGAGAGATCCTCAAATGAGTTACGAGAATCCATATATATAGCCTTTGAGAGAGAGATCAAGCAAAGGGAGTTCAAAGGTCACTTGGACATCTGTCACCCTAAGAATAGAAATAGTTACATTACATTCCATAAGATGATTTCTTTATGATTAAACTAGCAGAATCAAGATATATTGATCTATATTTTTCTATAGATGGGTCCATCTATTAGAATGTCATTTCAATGCAAGTTGTTCTTTACTGGCTCACTGATATGTGTAATGGTGCAACAACTTGAACCATCGAACTACCTATTTATGCTTGCACACCAGATGCTCAAGATCTTGCCATTTATCATTTCCACATTTGTCTTCAGGTTCCTGCCAAACTTCTTTGACTCCAACGGCTAGTGCTTGCAACTTGAAATTGATGTTCTATGGGCTGTCATCTTTTGTTCAAATCCCAATAGCTAATTTCCACAGTCTAAACTTGATGTTTTACAGGCTGTCACCTTTAGGTATTTCTTTCAAACAATTTTCCTATGGTCACTTTTCCCCACAGAAATTCATTTGTGATCTTTGCTTTGGTTCTTTTCCTTCAGCATCTTTTGTTTGAATCCCAATAGCTAATTTCCATAGTCTAAACTTGATGTTTTACATGCTGTCACCTTTAGGTATTTCTTTCAAACAATTTTCCTATGGTCACTTTTCCCCACAGGAATTCATTTGGGATCTTTGCTTTGGTTCTTTTCCTTCAGCTTTTTGCAAGGAACAATTTCTCATTTCCTTTGGACAAATTATTCAAAGGAATTCCTTTAGATTTTATACTAAGTGCCCTCTGCAAAAATAAAAGTTACCTTCAGCTTGTTGAAAACATACCACTAGAAAAAATACAAGTGACCCTTCAAAATTTTTGAAAAGTACCTTTTGGCATTTGGATTTTCTAGAACGGTTCACTTGTCCATCAGCTTTTGAAAACATCCCTTCAAAATTTTGTTTGTCCCTTCGACGCTTCGAAAAATTTGTAGTGTACCTTTTTTGTGAGAAAGATACCCTTTGGGAAAGTTGTTTCAGACAAAATGTCCAAAATAATTCCTTCGGATTTCTTACAACTTTGCCCTTTGGAAAATCTGTCTCGAACAAATTGTCCAAAAGAATTCATCACGTAAACAAAAAAACCAAAGCAAAACCTCCAAAAGAATGAACAAAAGACTTGAAAGATTTCAAAGGCTTAGCAAAGACCAAAGCAATAGACTTTTACATTTTTTATGACTTGTATAGAACATTTCATGCATACTAGACTTAGGCAGCTAAGTTTTCTAGATAGGGGTGACTAATTTTGGCTTGAAAATCCAAAATTTGGTCAATAAATTGGTGATTTGTAGGTGTAGTATGTCTGTTATACTGACCAAACCAGTAGCCTATATAGTCCATTGGGCATGGAGTCAATTAAGGACTAAAATAAACCAAAAACCTTAAGCATGATTCAGAACTTGATCAACAAGACAACCATTGACTACCTCCAACACACAAATAAAAGAAACACACAATAAATACCAAATCAAACACACATGTGTTACTTAGCACTTAGGAAAAGACGACACAATAAAAAGGAAACTAAATATGTACTACCAACCAGATATGTTCTTCCCCCTCCTGAATCAATTTGAAAACTTCTTAGATCTCTTTCATGGCAAGAAACCTCATGATGCCAAACAAGTGGTTGGTTGGAGTAGGAGATTGGGGACTCATCCTTATTGCTTGCCACCTTTATTGGCATCTATCCAAGTGGATCAGGTTTAAAAATGTTTCCAACATATGTACTCATCTTTCTCTTTGAAACATGTCTCATGTTGGTCCTTCATGTTAGTGTAGTCCATCAATGGATCAATGGTTGCTATCTCATCATCATAGGGTTCATTTGGCTCATGGCCCTCTTGGTATGTATCATGGACCAGCTCATTCTTTTCTATCTCCTTGAGAAGCTTGTCAAACTGATCTCTTGCTTCATCATAGCTCTCTTGAAGAAGGGTGGTTGTTGTGATGTTTGAGCTGAGACAAAATTTCTAGCTCATTTCAAAATTCATCATTTTCTAGCTCAAGAATTCATTCTTCAACGCTCTTATCAAAACAATCAGACCTCTCTCCTTATTTCTAACAAACAAAAGTCTCTAGCTACTCAAAAACAAAGGTCTCCAGCTGTTTGACAACATGCTCTTGAACCTCATTTAACTTAGGTCCCATGGCTCAATCGTTACCTTCACCAAAGCAACAAGAAGGTCATTAAACAAAGGGAAAGAGAGCTCCCCATGCTTACATTTTTCATCCATCGTTGACAAGTGAAGCTTGTCAATCTCATCTTCATATTGTTGGAAAATTTGCATGTATGTGTAGCCTATATATTCTCCTTGAATCATGTCACCTTCAAGAGTCACTTCTTCAACCTTATTTTCAAGAAAATCTCCTAGAACAGCCACCTCTTGAGATATGATATGACTACATTGTTCATCTTTGATAATGCTTTCCACTTCACACTCAAGATGATAGTCACCATGATGATGTTCATATGGAGTATATATGATGACCTCATCTTCATTCTCACTCATAATAGCCACTTGATCAGCCAAGAATTGCATTTTTTCTTGCTCATTTGCCTCCCTTAAAATAGGTTCCTCTTTAGGATGGAATGAAATGAAGTGTGAATGGATAGGTTCATGAGTCTAAAATGTAGGAGTTGGAGTATGGAAGGTAACGAAATATGAAGGAAGTGAAAATGGAATATGAGATGAAGGAGAGGACTTAGGAATAGACTTTGAAAAGAGGCAAGCACTAGTGAGGTCAAAATTAGATTGGGAATGAGAAGTGAGGTTTTCTTTGAGAAGCTCATGAGGAAGAAGAGGTAAACCTTGGGATAATACCAATTGATTCTCTTCCTTCCACTTGACCAACACTTGATCCACATCAGATGTAGCTTGATGACTCTCTTGAAGGGGTGTAGAAGGGGTGTGTTTAGACATGGGATATTCTATTAGGTTTAAACCTTCCATTACACCTTGATTGAGGAACCTTATTCTTGACTCTAATTCTTCAATCTGTTTAGCTAGATTTTCTTAGAAGAGTACTTCTTGGAGATCATGCACATCATCATGATGAGGAAGAGTAGCTTCATTTTTCATTTCATACTCTTGAACAATACTCTTCTCTTCTTTCTTACCCCATGATTCCACTATTTCATTCCAACCCATGATCTTAGGATTGGAACTCTCTTCTTAAGGATAGGAAGCAACTTTATCTTTCTCAAGGTCTTGAGCTGGTTCATGATAGACATTTCTTCACCCTGGAATCTTGACATCATGCTAAAGGGCTTGAGGAGGTTGAGGGGAACCAGGAAGAGTTTGCACATGCATAGGAAGAGTTGCTTGAGGATGGGCGTATTGTTTTCGAACAAAAGTAGGATGATTTTCTTCAAAGAGGGCCCACAATCTAAGGAATTGAAAAAAATAGTTTCCATAAAATGTTGTTCTAATGTCCTTTAGTGTTGGATTGCTAGGTGCAAAGGATTAACAACAAGAGTAGTTAATGCATTAGATGGGTTAGAAGGTTGACTCATTTTAATTTGGTGAGCAAGTGTTATTTGATAAAAAGGATTTGGTGTATAGGGGGAGGGTTTCTTTTGTATAGGAGGAGGTTGTTTTGGGATAGAAGAAAGGATACAAGGTTGACTGCCTTGAGTGAATTGGCTTCTCCAACTTACTATTTTATCCTCCATGGATTGCATGACTTGAGCTTGATTAAACAAGCATTCCTCCTTATACTTAAGATCTTGTTGATATTTGTTTCACTCATTCAACCTATTTATTTCCAACATTTGCTTTTCAAACTGCAACATTATCTCCCTAGCACCCTTATATTGACTAGGAGAAGGACAATTAGGAGAGTTACTTGAGGTTATTCCATGAATAACCTAATCTTGATCAAAACTATATGAAGGACCATAAGATCTATACTGCTCAACAATAGAATTATACATACCAAATATGATTTCTTGATGTATTAGGGCTGCTTGACTAGCTGATTCAATGCGTAGTCACCATTGGTGTTGATTGAAATGCCTCCAAAATGCTAGTTGATTAAAGAACACACCAAGAATTCTTCAACTCTTTGGACAAATTATCCCACCAGGTGTGCCAAAAACTATTGACGCTTGGATTTACACCCTTGAGGAGAGGCTCAATTCTTCTCATCCAAGTGACAAAATGGAATCATCTCTCTTGATGTGGGTGAGAATTTCATTTAGATGAATCTCTAAATTAGGGGCTAGCTCCCCTTGATGCACTTTTTAGGCTCTTATTTTTATTATTAACAACTCAGGGGGATGAAAAGGGGTTAAAATAATTAGAATTTAAACCTATTTTGCTAGAGATGATGCACCAAAATATTTGCTCTACTCATAACTTGAACATTCACTTGAAATAAGGACAAGTTACATATACACTTCACTCAATATCGACCCTCTCTCTCTCACATCAGTGTTTCAACATGGGGTCTAGGAGATGACATAGATTTAGGAAGACTTAAGCAATAGGCGTTCCAAGACACTCTATTGAATTAGTTGTTCACTGTATCTGCAATCTCTTTAGACACTTCTTGTTGACTTACAAAAAGCAAATCATAATACACCAGATATTAATGGAATTAATATGTGAAGATAAATAGAAATTACACTTGCATAAGACTAATACCAAGCATGTACACTTAATGCACTCTTTAAATGAGGTAAAATACTTGTCTTCATCGATTCAAGGTAAAATTTTGGTAGGGCCTCACCATACCAGGTAGAGAGATCCTCAAATGAGCCAAGAGAATCCATATATATAGCCTTTGAGAGAGAGAGATCAAGCAAAGGGAGTTCAAGGGTCACTTGAAAATGTGCCACCTTGAGAATAGAAATAGTTACGTTACATTATGTAAGATGCTTTCTTTATGATTACACCAACAGAATCAAGATATGTTGATCTAGATTTTGCTATAGATGGATCCATCTGTTAGAATGTCATTTCAATGTAATATATTCTTTATTGGCTTGTCGATCTGTGTAATGGTGTAACAACTTGAATCGTCAACTTGCCTATTTATGATTTTTGTACACCAGATGCTCAAGATCTTGCTATTTGTCATTTCCACATTTGTCTTTAGGTTCCCACCAAACTTCTTTAACTCCAATGGCTAGTTTTTCAGCTTGAAATTGACATTTTGTAGGCCGTCAATTTTTTTTTGAATCTAAATGGCTAATTTTTGTAGTCTGAACTTAATGTTTTGCAGGCCATAACCTTTAGGTATTTATTTTATAAAAAAATCTCGCAATCACTTTTCCTCACAGGAATTCATTCGATCTCTTTGCTTCGATTCTTTTCCTTTGACTTTTTGCAAGGAATGATTTCTCATTACCTTCAGAAAAATTGTCTGAAGGAATTCCTTTGGATTTTCTACTAAGTGCCCTCCATAAAAATAAAAGTGACTTTTAGCTTCTTGAAAACATACCTTAAGAATAAATGTAAGTGACCCTTCAAATTTTTTGAAAAGTACCTTTCGACCTTTTGATTTTCTGGAACAGTGCACTTGTCCTTCGACTTTTGAAAACATCCCTTTGGACTTTTGTTTGGCCCTTTGGCACTTTGAAAAAGATCCCTTTGGAAAAGTTGTAGTGTAACTTTCTTATGAGAAAGATACCCTTTGGGAAATTTGTTTCACATAAAATGTCCAAAATAATTCCTTTGGATTTGTTGCATGTTTGCCCTTCAAAACATCCATCTCGAACAAATTTTATGAAAGAATTCAGCACTTAAACAAAAAACCCAAAGATAAAAAACCCAAAGGCAAAACCTCTGAAAGAATGAACAAAATACCCAAAAGATTTCAAAGGCATAGCAAAGACAAGCAATAGACTTGTACGTTTTTTATGACTTGTCTAGAACATTTCCTGCACACTGGACTTAGGTAGCTAAGTTTATTAGATATGGGGTGACTAATTTTGGCTTGAAAAGCCAAAATTTGGTCAACACTACCCATACCATCCTACCTTGCCCAACCCATGCCATACTCAATGATGCCGTATCTACGCATACCATCTAGCCTAGCACAGCCCTTTAGTGAAGTGATCTAGAATAGCATAGTGATGCAATCCATATGTAGCATGAGGGGCACCCATCGGCTGAGTGGTTCATGCAGTGATGCAGTCCATCCACTCTTGACTCCATCCACTCCTGGCTGAGACTAATATGTAAAGTCTTAAAGTGATGCAGTCCGTCCATTCTTGGCTAGGACTAGAGTAGTGCAGTCCATACTATAGATCCATACTAGATATATACATATATCAAAGAAATATGACTAATATCAATTATTATATAGATAGGGTAGGCTAATCGGGCTACTATATAGATTGAGGGAGGGGACACCTATATATATCTTTAGTTTAGATAGGAGGCCCAACTATTTATAGCCCTACCCCCATATATGTAAGGCCAAAAGCCCCCATATATAGTAGTTAGATAGGGGACCTATCTCTATTCTATATGGGTATAGATATATATAGGTGAGGTACCTAGATATAATAGATTAGGCCAAATCTCTCTAGATGGGGCCATACCATCACTATAGTTTAGGGCCTCCCCAACCGTATATCTATATCTAGAGGGCCTTTAAGATATACAGAGTAGAGGGCACCAATGAGCTTAGAGAGGAGGCTATATAGGATATAGTTATGCTTGGCCCTACATATGGCATCAGAAGTCGATCGATTTCCCTTCCCTAGATAGATATATAGGCCTTGACATATCCCATATAGATAGATAAATAGATAGGTAGATAGGGCACCCTATCTATTTATATGATATATATAGATGGGGATAGGGATAGGGTCTAGGGCATAGGGTGGCATAGGGGCCTTAGAATTTAAAGGGGGGGTGACATATATCTAGTTGGTAGTCAATAATCAGTACCCCCCTCTAAATTATAAGGCACTTATATATAGATATGGCCAAACTCGAATCTAGAGTTTAAAGTATAGAATCTAGAGAGACGGGGGTACCACATCACCCATCCAATGATTAGGTTAGATCATATTGGATTCTATACATGATATGATATAATCAATCATCAACCATATCATGTAAATGTGGGTTCTCATCCCCCAACCCATAGAAACCAATTTTTCTATCTACACATATAGATTCTAGTTAATTTAGGCCCTATGTATCTATTCCATCTAGAAGGATAGGACAATATCTCTCCTGACGGTAGGCTAGTCAGTTAAGTAGGCTTGCATGTAGATCGAATAGGTGGGTTTGGCCATAAGCAATTCTAATATAGGGGCATGCCCATATCCTAGATCTCTATAGATGGATGGGGTCATGTTTATCTCTATCAAGTTAGCCCTCTCTCTATATAGGGTAAGGTTAGGTCAGTGTTATCCCATCTACCACTAGGCCCTATTAGGTAATCAATTAATATAAGGACTTCCATTCTATTATCTAAATGGAGGAGAGGGACTGACTCTATATACTATAGAGAGTAGGCAAAACTCTAACTTTACTTGATCCCCCTAAAGATATTACATCAAGAAATGACCCCCTAAAACTCTAGGCCCCCTCTCTATCTATATCTAGAGTGATATGGCATCTATGTATAGGAATTGAAATCATGAGATGTCCCTATCTATATATCCACCTATCTAGAGTGAGTGGTCGACATTCACTTCATTATATAATCCTTATCTATCCTGTATACCCCATTGATCTATCTCATGCTAGATAGATAGGTAGTGAGACAGTCTTTCTCATTCCCCCCAACTCATCTATCTTTATTTTTGATCTGTTAATTGATCTACCACCCTATCTATGGTGCCTTCAATTGGTTACTACAATAAGGAATGATATGGTATCATTACAATGGTGTGGTATGTTGTCCCTGAAAAATGTCACTCATTTTTGGGACAACCTATGGACTATTTTGGCCCAACACAAACAAAAATTTCTCTCTTCCCTTCTCAAAACTTGTTCTGAGCTTTCAAATTCCTCATTTTTCAAGCTTTTTCAATAAAGGGATTATCAAGTTTAACAGGTTCAAAGGCTTCTACAGGGGAGTCCAATCAAAAGAACCAGTTTTCAACACTTAGTCATTTTCAGGATTGGTTTAGTACCTTAGTTCGATCAAAAATGTCCATCGGCAAGCATCTAAGCAAGGATTGAACCGTTAAACCTTGAACCATTTCGGTTCAATGGGTTTAATGGGTTCAAAGGTTCAACGTCATCAGCAAGAGTTAAGCGCATTTGTCAGAGGTTAAAGTTCAACCATTTCAAAGGTTCAACATCATCAGCAAGAGCTAAGCACATTTGTCAGAGGTTTAAAGTTCAACCATTTCAAAGGTTCCATGGCTCTGAGCACTTAACGAGTTTCAAAGGCTTGAACCATTGAACCTTTGAACCTTGAACCATTTTGGTTCATTGGTTAGTCAGTTTCAACAACCAAAAGGTTCAACACATTTGGTTCAAAAAGATATCAAAGAGACTTAGCCAAATAAAAGGAATGAACTGATTGAACCATTGAACCTTAAACCGCTTCAAAGTTCAATGGTTCATGGGTTCAAAGGTTCAAAGGTGGAATTAGTCAAATAAAGAAGCAGTGAAATAGATGGTTCAACCAAAGCGCACGCAAAATAAAAGGATGAGTGGAAGCTACCAAGTGTCGTCTGCTGAGACACATTATACTTTGTTTCTAAAGCGACTGATACTGCCACGTGTCCCTTTTGAAATTTTTTAGAAGCCTCCAAGTGTCAATAACTGTAGTCCCTTCCGTTAGCTTCACTGTATTGAGAAAAGATTGTGGTGGGTCTTTGGAGAATGACTAAAGCAGGCGGAGGCCGACAAGTGTCATTGTCTGTGAGAACTCAAATGAGCCCCAAACATTTCTATGGTGTTGCAAAAGCTTGAGAGCAGAAAGTGCCAAGTGTCAATGGTGAAAGGTTTCAGTATGATGCGGTAAAAGGTGCCATGTGTCTCTGGATAAAAGTGGTGGAAGGTACCATGTGTCAAAGACAAAGCACTCTCAAATGTAGAAACACATAACCAAAGAAAGGTCTCCTTCAAACAAATTGTCTGAAGGAATTTCTTTGGACATTTTGTCTGGAGGAAATAAAGAGACGAAAAATCCTTCAAAAGAATTAAAGCTTAAAAGCCACCCAGATGATCTCGAAGGGTAGGTACCCTTGAGGGGGGACACTCGACACTCAAAAATGGGCCTATTTACAGCTATCTTCAGGGAGGGTCAAGCCTCAAAGCATAGTGAAAACTACCAAGTGTTTGCATCCATGCCAACAGTCTCTAACAAGTTTCAAAGCTTATTCCAAAAAGTTGATTTCAAAGCTACGAATGCTGCCATGTGTCCTCGCCCACGTCATAGTGAAAAGTAGCCATAACAAGTGATAAAGATACAAAGGGAGTTGTTGAGAAGAATGACAGGCCCACAAACGTCAAATTTAAGATGACTGACTAGCCAGTAACTTTCAAAAGATAAAAGACCCGCGAGCAGCAAATTTGCTATGAGAAAGTGTTTATTGAGCTTTGTAAATTTAAAATGCAGACCCTAATGCATCCAAAGACCCTAAATCTAGAGCCAAATGAGAAGAGACAAAGAGGGAAACCTAGTAGAAATTAATTTCAGTAGGTGAAGCAGTTCATCAGGTAGATATTTGGGGCCTACAAACATTGAAAGTGCAGCCTATTTTTTCCCTTTGGAATAAAGGCAAAGTAGACAATTAAGTGGCTAGCAAGTGATGGAATGAGTAATTCAGGCCTAGGAGTAGACAAAGGAGGTGAACCAACATGTCATAGTTAAGGCAACTGCCCTGCTCCAGCGTGGCCCTCCTTGATAGAATGAAAAATGCATCCAAGGCATTAATTGCACAGCATGGGTCGCTCCATAGGACAAAGTGCCAAGTCTCTCCTAGCCTCTATATAATGTAATCTCTCATTCGATGCAAGAGAGACCTTTTGATCATAGAATCAAAACTCTGCCTAAATTGAATGGTGAATACTGAGACTTTGAGCTCAGATTGTTGTTCATATTATTTTATCTGAATGAGAAAGGAAGTCATTTGTAGACTTTGTGCTATCATATCTTGTATCATTTTAGAAGATTGTTCTTATGTTTGTCCTCTGAATGTCTTCTTGTTTATTTAATCTAACAAGTAAAATTAGTGGAAGTGATAAGGAAGGTGTCTTGAAGCTAGCTACTTTCAGACTTTGTGCTGTCATATTTGTCTTCAGTGTGTGTTTTCTTTCTATTTCTGTGTAAAAGACCTTGGGATGACTTTGTGCCCTCATTATTCTTTGTATCTCACTCTTAGACAGTCAAGGTGGAGACTTTGTGCTACATCTTAGATTGTTGGTTACTCTGTTATTAGTTACTTGTCACTACCAGAAAGATTCTTATTGTTTGCAAGAACAAGCACTTCTGAATGAAGAGAAGCACCATCTATCATTTCACCAGGATTTCTACTATCCAGGAAGGGATCTGGATCTTCGTTGAATAGCACTTCTGAAAGAAGAGAAGTGCCTTCACCAATCACCCAAGATTTTTCCTTTGATTTGTGAGCATCATCTTTGAAAAAAGAGAGATGGATGGTTTATCCTATCCCCGAGTATTATTTTCAGCTTATATATATAGTATATAGCTCCTGCGTATTTATAGGGAACCTCCCCTTGATGAGAGGAGAGATTAGTCCCCTTTTGATGTGGTAAACCTACACATTTGGTTGACCAATCTTTTTGTTGTGATTGATCAAACCTATTTTGTTTACCAATTAGCTGGTTGACAAAATATTCACCTAACAATTTTTGGCAACGCTGCTAGGGATGAACGTGTAGTCTGAAGCCTCAAGTTTCAGATTGAAGCAGTCCCCACCCTTATCTATTATAGACTCTAGCGACTCCATTCTGTGTCTTACCCACTATCATTATAGCCTTACCATCTTCCTCCATCTCCATTATATTATCTAGTCTGTAAAACCAGAGCCACTGGGATAGAATCCGTAGTTTGAAGCCTCAAGCTTCAAGCTGAAGTAAGGTCAATTCTTTCTAATTTTTGTTCTACAATCTGGCAAATCCATGCTATACAAGAAGCTAGAGAGCCCAAGGTAGAGCTACTTTTTTAGCTGTTAGCATTGCTTTGCCTATCCATATGCTGCCCAAATTTGTTATCCTCTTTTTCATAATCTCATCATGGCAGTTCAAGGCCCTTGGGGTAACTCATTCGGTCCACTAAATCTTACTCCACCTCTGCATGAACTTCCATGTACCTCAGTAAATAAATTTTCCAAATTCTTTGGTGATGAGAGAGTTCACCCTAATGAACACATTGTAGCCTTCAGCATAGCCTATGGTGTAATAGAGGTGGAATTTAAAGATGTGGTAGTCAAGCTCTTCATGGAAACACTACAAGGTGCTGCTACAAACTAGTTCTACCATTTGCAAGCTAGATCAGTAACTAACTGGGACACACTTAAAGCCAAGTTCAAAGTAAGGTTCAAGCCTGTAGAAGATGCACATGCCTTGCTAGCCTAGCTCACACAGATGAAGGAGCCCCATGAACCTATGAGGGACTTCATTGCCAAGTTTGACAAACTGAGGCACAAGATTCCCATGGTCGCCCAGCCAACACTTCAAAATCTTATGTGTTTTTTCATCAACTCACAGCTGTCTGAAGTGAGTTTTTTGCTGAGACGGGCTAGACACATAGACCTTTTTGCTACTCAAGACTTGGCTACTAAGGTAGAAGATGACCTTATCTTGTCAAGAAAGATAAGGAGAGACCCAACAGAGCTAAATCTCCTTCATCTTCTGAGAATTCATCTACAACCAACACTGATCAAATGATGAAAAAGCTGGCAAATGAACTGCTAGCCTTGAAAAGGCAAATGGCACAAGGTATGTTTTTTGCTCCTTCATACAGAGATGTACCAAGGAGGACATTCCACAATCAGTCATATCAAGACAATGCTACCAAAAATCAAGGGTAGCCGAATCATCTTCCTCCCCCATAGAGGAACCTCACCCTTAAAGCATCTCCAACCAACTCAGCAATTGGATATCTAGAAATAGAACATGTTTTCTCTTTCAAACCTGAGTTTGAGCAAGGAAATGACATTGATCTCTTCACGAAGGATCAAAAAATGTCAGCTAGTGACTCCTACATTGGTTTCCTAAATTACCAGAATGAACCCAGAAGTAAAAGTGATGCAGTCGAAGGATCATACACAGTATTCACCTGGTCCAAGAATCAGTCAACCCAACCAGCTGATAAGGAGAAAGTAGAGGAGTGACTTCAACCAGCAATTTCAATTGCTAAATGTGGGACCACTCTACCTTTCCAGCCAAAGGACCTGGTGATTGCTAAGAAGGTAAGTACATCAAACAGCCATACACCTTCTACTTCAAATTCACAGATCAATCCTCCCCCATAAAAACCAAAAATATGAACTCCCATCCTCTCTTCTTAATCTATTTCAGTCATTTTACATAATTGATCATGTCAAGAAATCCAAAATTCAAATGACTGAATTTGAATTCCTACAAGTCAACCCTAAACAGTTCGACAGGTTGGTAGAGTATGTGAAGAATATAATTGTCCCTGTAGAACAAGAGATTAGAAAGGTAACTCATGATCCTCCAAGGAACATGCCCATCCCAGTCACTCAGACATCAGCACCTAAAGCTTAGATTCTATTTGAGTCTTCAAGCAGAGGTAATTATTTTTTGTCCACATAAGATGTTCATGCTTTTGTAGATGAAAGTCCTGTAGCTTGCAATCCAGGAATTGATCCAAACAAGAAATCAAAAGAATTGGTAGGGTATAGTACAAATGAAGAAGGATCTTCCATCTCTAATGAAGATAAATTTGATAGAAGATCAGCTTTTGATGATGCTTGGATCCTAGAATCTGATGGCAGCAATTCTTCTACCAATGTTAGAGCTGAGACTGTGTTGATATCTCCTCAAGAAGATATTTTTCTTTCATGCAAGTTGCAGTTTAGCAACACTAACAACACAATTGAATGTGAATCTATGTTGCTCAGATTGAAGGCTGCTCAAGACCAGGATATCAAACTCTTTCACATTAAAGGAGATGATGAACCAGTGGTTTCTCAGGTGTCTGAGGAGGACAATCAAAGCATGTGCTAGACTAAACCAATAGAACAGCAAGCTATGGTGGTGGACCATACTGTTGTACTCCAAAGTTAGCAAAAGGAACTCTTCACCAAGAGAACAAGTAGTTATGGTTTTCAGATTTAAGACCAACTCTCGCCATGGGGCAAGAAGAGAGAACTGAAAGGAGTGCATAGAAAATGTGATTCTTGGTGGAGAGTTTCATTCGCCCATCACTGATTCTGGGGAGAAAATAGTTTATTACTAGTTTATCAAGATGGAATGCCATTTTCACTATCTCATAGTGGGTAGCATCTAAAGTGATTCAAATCTTGAGGCATCAGATAAGATCATCTGTACATATGTATATTTATATAGTCTTTAGTTTTATTTTATGCTTTTTATTTTCATTTTTGGTGCCTTTCTTTTTTGGGTAGCATGACTCCATATCCCAATGGCATAATTTAGGGCACTGGAGATTCTGGTTTCTACTCTCCTCAGTTGTGTTTCAAGTTTTCAACTGAAGGTAGTTCCCCAACTGGAGCCAACTATTGTCTCCAAAAAATGTAACTCATTTTTGGGATAACCTACAAACTATTTTCGCCTAGCACAGACAAAAATTTCTTTCTTCCCTTCTCAAAACTTGTTCTAAGCTTTCAAATTCCTCATTTTTCAAGCTTTTTTAGTAAAGGGATTAGCAGGTTCAACAGGTTCAAAGGCTTCTACAGGTGAGTCCAATCAAAATAACTAGTTTACAACACTTAGTCATTTTTAGGATTGGTTCAGTGCCTTAGTTCGATCAAAAATGTCCATCGACAAGCATTTAAGCAAGAATTGAACCATTGAACCATTGAACCGTTGAACCTTGAACCATTTCAGTTCAACAGGTTCAATGGGTTCAAAGGTTCAACATCATCAGCAAGAGCTAAACGCATTTGTTAGAGGTTCAAAGTTCAACCGTTTCAAAGGTTCAATGTCATCAACAAGAGCTAATCGTATTTGTCAGAGGTTCAAAGTTCAACCGTTTCAAAGGTTCCATGGCTCCGAGCACTTAACGAGTTTCAAAGGCTTGAACCGTTGAACCTTGAACCATTTTGGTTCATCGGTTCAACGAGTTCAATGACCAAAAATTTCAACATGTTTGGTTCAAAAAGATATCAAAGAGACTTAGCCAAATAAAAAGAATGAACTGATTGAACCGTTGAACCTTGAACCGCTTCAAAGTTCAATGGTTCATGGGTTCAAAGGTTTAAAGGTGGCCTCAGTCAAAGAAAGAAGCAGCAAAATAGATGGTTCAACTGAAGCACGTGTAAAAGAAAAGGATGAGTGGAAGCTGCCAAGTGTCCTCTGTTGAGACACATTATACTTTGTTTCTAAAGTGACAGATACTGCCACGTGTCCCTTTTGAAACTTGTCGAAAGCCTCCAAGTGTCAATATCTGCAGTCCCTTCCTTTAGCTTCACTATATTGAGCAAAGACTGTGGTGGATCTTGGGTGAATGACTAAAGCAGGCAGAGGCCGACAAGTGTCATCATCTGTGAGAACTCAAATGAGCCCCAAACATATCTATGGTGTTGCAAAATCCTGAGAGCAGAAAGTGCCAAGTGTCAATGGTGGAAGTTTTTAGTATGATGTGGTGAAAGATGCCATGTGTCTCTGGTTAAAAGTGGTGGAAGGTGCCATGTGTCAAAGATGGAGCACTCTCAAATGCAAAAACATAGAACCAAGGAAAGGTCTCCTTCGAACAAATTGTCTGAAAGAATTTCTTTGGACATTTTGTGTGAAAGAAATAAAGAGACGAAAAATCCTCTAAAAGAATTAAAGCCTGGAGGCCACTTGGATGATCCTGAAGGGTAGGTACCTTTGTGGGGGGACACTCGACACTCAAAAATGGGCCTATTTCAAGCCTCCTTCAGGGAGGGTCAAGCCTCAAAGCGCAATGAAAGCTTCCAAGTGTCTGCATCTGTGCCAACAATCTCTAACAAGTTTTAAAGCTTATTTCAAAAAGCCTATTTCAAAGCTGCGGATGCCACCATGTGTCCTCACCTGCGTCATAGTGAAAAGTGGCCATAACAAGTGAGAAAGACATAAAGGGAGTTGCTGAGAAAAATGATAGGCCCACAAATGTCAAATTTAAGATGACTAACTAACCGATAATTTTCAAAAGTAAAAGACCCGTGAGTAGTAAATTTGCTACAAGGAAGTGTCTGTTGAGCTGTGTAAATTTAAAATGCAGACCTAAACACATTCAAAGACCATAAAATTGGAGCTAAATGAGAAGAGACAAAGAGGGAAACCCAACAAGAATTAATTCTAGTAGGTGAAGCAGTTCATCGGGAAGATATTTGGGGCCTGCAAACATTGAAAGCGTAGCCTATTTGTCCCCTTTGAAATAAAGGTAGAGTAGACAGTTGTGTGGCTAGCAGGTGATGGAATGAGTAATTTAGGCCTGAGAGTAGACAAAGGAGATGAACCAACATGCCACAATTAAGGCAACTGCCCTGCTCCAGCATGGCCCTCCCTGACTGAATCAAAAATGCATCCAATGCATTAATTGCGTAGCATGGGTCGCTCCATAAGACAAAGTGCCAAGTCTCTCCTAGCCTCTATATAATGTAATCTCTCATTCGATGTAAGGGAGACCTTTTGATCATAGAAGCAAAACTCTACCCAAATTGAAAGGCGAATACTGAGACTTGAGCTCAGATTGTTGTTCATATTATTTTATCTGAATGAGAAAGCTAGTTGTTTGCAGACTTTATGCTGTCATATCTTGTATCATTTTAGAAGATTGTTCTTATGTCTATCTTCTGAATGTCTTCTTGTTTATTTAATTTAACAAGTAAAATTAGTGGAAGTGATAAGGAAAGTGTCCTGAAGCCGGCTATTTTCAGACTTTGTGCTGTCATATTTGTCTTCATTGTGTGTTTTCTTTATGTTTCTATGTAAAAGACCTTGAGACGACTTTGTGCCCTCATTGTTCTTTATATCTCACTCTTGGACAGTCAAGGTGGAGACTTTGTGCTACATCTTAGACTATTGGTTACTCTGTTATTAGTTACTTGTCACTACCAGAAAAATTCTTGTTGTTTGCAAGAACAAGCACTTCTGAAAGAAGAGAAGCGCCTTCTATCGTTTCACCAAGATTTCTACTATCAAAGAAGGGATCTGGCTCTTGGCTGAATAGCACTTCTGAAAGAAGAGAAGTGCCTTCACCAATCACCTAGGATTTCTCCTTTGATCTGTGAGCATCATCTCTGAAAAAAAAGAGATGGATGGTTTATCCTAGCCCCAAGTGTTATTTTCAGCTTATATATATAGTATATAGCTCCTGCGTATTTATAGGGAACCTTCCCTTGATGAAAGGAGAGATTAGTCTCCTTTTGATGTGGTAAACCTACACATTTGGCCAATCAATCTCCCTGCTATGGTTGATCAGACCTATTTTGTTTACCAGTTAGCTGGTTGACAAAATATTCACCCAACATGGTAGAACTTGGATTGAATCTAGTAAGCCAGTCTGTTCACTGAAAGAATGTTAGTAACTACCTTGGATCAAGTCCTATTCAATCAATTCATAATCTCTAGTCAAATGCGATCAATGCCTGCCTTAGCTATAGAAACTAGGGATAGGGGTGTGTAAATGGCCTAAAGGCCCTAGTCGCCTAAAGTCCTTCTCGAAGTTGATTGAGTGCATAGCTATAATAACACTATCTCCCTCGGTAAGCACATAAATTGCCCTGATCAAGGGCATAGATATAGATAGGCCCTGTATATAGATATAGATATAGATATAGATATAGATAGATATAGATATAGATATAGATAAAGATATAGATAACCACAATTGCCCCCAGATGGATATATATAATAATCTATGGGAGGGGTGCTGACTATGACTATATATAACCACAATCGACCCCAAATTGATATATATAATAATCAATCTATGGGAGGGGTGCTGACTATGACTATATATAACCACAATCACCCCCAAATGGATATATCCTATCAATCCATATATAGAGAGGGGGTCCCTATCTAAAAAGAACTAGAGGGTGTTGTCACTGAGCTACCTTCATCTGCATCAATTTTGATAAAACTAGAAGGTGCCGACATTGAGCCACCCTCATTTGCATCAATTCCACTCTTACATCCCCATATATAGATTGTTCTCCTTTCAAATATTCTAGGGTCATTCATGTGAATGAGAACATGATGACTCATTTGAATTGGCATGTCCAAGGTTAACTCATTTTCAAGTGATTCTATCCTAGATTAGAGATAACCCATGATCCGTGGTGATCCCTTCCCCTTACCCATATAGAGAGTAGGGAATAACCAATAACCAGACTACCCCTAGGATTAGAGTACATGGTTATCCCCTTTCCTTGCCCATATAGAGAGTATGGCAATTCAGCAATTCAAGATGTAACCATGGTATATAAACTAGACTAGACTATACCGTGACCATGAAATGCAAGTTATATTATACATAGAGTTTGTGTAACTAGTCTGTGATGGAGAACCCTCCCCTCCCCTTCCCTTCCCTCTATATAGATCTATATCTAGATCTCGATCTTAGAATTTTGATCACTGGGAGAGTCAAGTATTGCCCTATATAGATAGATAGTGTAGTTGAGTACGAAGTACTTTACAACCTAACCATCCCCATTATCTAGTCTAAGTCTATAGGAGTGCCCCCCTCGTGAGATGGACAAGTTCTAATTAATACCTCAAATGGGTCATTATCTATGATTCCCAAGTGTTTTATCTATCCACTGAGTCAAGTGACCCCCCCACATATATATATATATGGGGGTCACTTGACTTAGAACCCTCCCCTACCCTCCCCTCCCCTCTATATAGATCTAGATCTAGATCTCGATCTCAAAATTCTGATCACTAGGAGAGTCAAGTGTTCCCCTATATAAATAGATAGTGCAGTTGAGTACCAAGTACTTTACAACCTAACCATCCCCATTATCTAGTCTAAGTCTATAGGAGTGCCCCCCTCATGAGATTGACAAGTTCCAATTAATACCTCAAATGGGTCATTATCTGTGATTCCCAAGTGCTTTATCTATCCATTGAGTCGAGTGACCCCCCCCCCATATATCCATATATATATATATATATATATATATATATATATATATATATATATATATATATATATATATATATATATCAGAATTTTAATCACCAAGAGAGTCAAGTGTTGCTCTATATAGATAGATAGTGTGGTTAAGTACGAAGTACTTTACAACCTAACCATACCCATTATCTAGTCTAAGTCAATAGGAGTGCCCCCCTCATGAGATAGATAAGTTCCAATGAATATCTTAAATGGGTCATTATCCGTGATTCCCAAGTGCTTTATCTATCCGTTGAGTCGAGTGACCCCCTGTATGTATGTATGTATGTATATATGTATGTCCATTTGAGTGCCCATTATCATATACTAGACTGACATGGTCTATTCTAGATTTGTGCCTAGATGCCATGTCTTATCTGAGTGTAGTTATATATATAGGGGAATATAGAGTTTTTTTGGCACCCCATAGAAAGGTTATGGAATGGAGTGCCTTCTCCATATAGATATATAGGGTGCCTCATAGATATAGATCCTAATATAGATAGATATATATGGGTAGCCCCATATCCATATATGTATAAGGTAAGACACTGAATGAGGAAACCCACCTGACCTTGTCTCTATTCTCAAAATGAGATGGTGACTTAGCTCAATCTCTTCTATTTGGGCCAGGGATAATAGAGACAAGGGGCATTGAATGGGCCAGATAGAGTATAGGTGGGGGTTAGAGTTTTGTTAAATGATAGGGTGATAAGGACAACTTGACCAACCCTATATATATATATGGGCCCTATCTCTATCTATATATGGGAACAATGGGGTATATATTCATTGTCAAGTCAGATCTAGAGGCAGAAAGTAGAAACATATGCAGATTAAGTCTATATCTATATGGGGCCATTAGGGGAGAGGATAGATGTGGTCAACCTCTAACCTAATAGGGACCTCACCATATGTGCGAGTGTTCCCTATTGTTTATTTATTTATAGGGAAGAGTGTGCCTCATATTCCTTGTTCATCTTCATGGGAGTTTCATTTAATTATAGATTAGATAAGCCCCACCCCTCCAACAGTATATAGTTTCATTAGCACCCCCACCCCATATAAACTAAACTAACTATAAATGGAGTAGAGAATACTTTGTCCATGGGTTAGTAGGGGCTTTAGGAGTCTATTTCTCATTGGGGTGTCAGATGCATTCCTTATCGCTCATGTGTCCAGATAGAATAGAATGGTGGAACGTAGGTGATGTTCTCTACTCTATGAACCCTATATCTCTTATCTATATCAATGGGTGATCAATGCCCCATTATTAATTCCCCATATAGAGAGAGCCCCTCCCCCCTCTCTATGATTTAAATGCCCATTAAACTGCCATATAGAGTTTAATGGGGGCCCCATGCCATATAAGTTGAGATGAGTTTAATGGGGATATGGGATTGAGTATAGATATGGATCTATCTATTCTCCATATAGGGACTATCGCTTAGTTTCACTTGATATATTGATTGATTTCCTTTTTATATGAGATCCTGACCATCACCATATAGATAGATATCTAGGGAGGGGAGCCAACTCTCTAGAATCTATTTATAGTGCCCTTGACCCCAACCCTAACTAGGGTCTATATCACTATCACTATCACTATCACTATCTATATCTATATCATTATCTATATCTATATGTATATCACTATAACTATCTATGGATAGGGCACTACCGGTCTATATAGATGGAGGGCACTCCCGCACCCCTATCTATTCTATCTAGCTATCTGCCCCTATCTAGATCTAGATATGGGGTATATATACTATAGATAGGGGTCAATGACCTACTCTATATAGATAGAGGGGGGCCTATCTATCCTATGGATGGGAGATGATCATCCATCATCCAACTATTATATACATGATATGACTTAGACAAATATATATAGGGGGTGGGCCTACTATTCTATAGGGATCCCCCCACCTCCTATCTATCTGATAACAACATATCTCTCTATATTGTGATAAGGAGAGGAGTGAGTGTAGATATCAACCCCCCATATATGGGTTGGGTCTATGACATCACTATTTGATCTAGCACTACTTAGAAGAAGGTGGTCCACACATAGGTGGGTGAACCAAGGAAGAGGATTAGGTGATACAAGACCCCCTCTCTATATATGGGGCTTTAACTAGGGATCAGAGTAGATTCGCATTTGATTCGATCTTCTCAACTATTCTATTCCCATATATATAGATAGGGGCCCCAAGAGAGTATATAGTCCCATATATAGAGAGAGGGGAAAAGGGTTACTCCCTTTCTACAGATAGATGGAGATAGATCGAGGGACTCCCCTAACTCTACTCTATAAAAATGGGCGAGGGCATTGATCCATATCTTGAGCGATATCCATCTAGTTCGATAAGGGGCATCCATTTCAGCTATCTCCATAGTGGTAGATGGGGCTGTGAGCCAAAATTCACATATATATGGTGGGCCTCTCATTATCACACACACACACACACACACACACACACACACATAGAGGATAGGGGCCATGAATATCTTATATCTTCATTAGTCATATCATCTACTTAATCAATTAAATAAATGTCCCATCATCCCATTAGAAATATATGTCTTGATAGGGCTTTGTGGTGATCCCCTCTCCTTTATCTAGATATGGGGATTTGAAAGCCACCTATTTGTATGTGTCGACCCCCCACCTACTCCCCCATATAGATTAGAGTAGGTGGGGCATCATAGATGTATCCATCACCAGATGGATATATATAGCTATAAGATAAGATATATAGGAAGGGCCACCCCTAACGATATATAGTTAATCAATCTATATAAAGGTGGGGGAGGGAAGTCAACCCCCAACCATATAGAGTTGATTTGACCCTATATAAATATATATGGGATTTTAGATATAAAGGGGAGGGTCTCCCCATATATAGATAAATGGGGGGTTGCTTCCCTATCTATATTTATCTACCACTATATTTATCAAATCCAACAATAATGATCTTGAGATAGTATTTGCTATGCTCAAGATAATATTCACTAGGCTTAAGATAAGATTTATAGGGAGGACACCATATAGAGTTTAGTTGATTTGAGTTGAGCTCAATGGGATCTATCTATTGGGGTACATTTCCCTCTCTATAGATGGATATATATATATATATATATATATATATATATATATATATATATATATATAAAAGCTGGTAACGAAGATAGATAGGGCCACCGATCTATCTATCAATCCCATATATATATAGAGGGGCGATCCCTTCCCTTTCCTAACCCTAGCCTGACCCAAGACCTATGAGCCTATCGATTCTCTCTATGGACCCCTTCCCCACCCCTATATATAGAGTTTAGTCTCATATAAAGAAATGGGGGTCGCCTATCTATCTATATCACCCAGATAGATAGGGTGTATATAATAGAGTAGAGATAGGGTCCACCAGATATAGAGGGGCATACGTGATATGAGTGGTCACTATAGAATAGATATCTATATGGCAACATAGAATAGACCCCTATCTGTCTATACTATATGGGAGTGGGGCATATAGCTCTAAACCCCTCACCAACCCATCCCCATCTATATATCTTATACCCCATCTATATATCCCCTATCTATCTAGCCCCTATAGATAGATATACCCCCATCTATATATCTCGATCCCATATATATAGATATTTGGTATGCCCCTCACCAACCTATCCCCATATATAGATCTTATGCCCCTATAGATAGATTGTATTCCCCTTCACCCCATACCCTCACCAACCCAACCCCTATCTATCTAGACCCAGGCCTAACCTGTAGAGAGTCTAGTCCTATATAGAGAGAGGGGAGTCGCTTATCTATCTATATAGAGAGAGTTTGGTGAGGAACCTCAAGGGGGGCTATTCGTTGATCTATATCAAGATATATAAGGGTTGATATGATAATCTCTCTATATATCATCTGCTATAAATATCTACTAATCTATATTTCCATCTGTTGATCTATATCTCTATTCGTTGATCCACTCTATAGATCTCTCTTTATCTCTGACTAGAATATACCCATCCAACTATATCCACCCACACAGATCTAGTTGGGTCCAATTATAGAGTTCTCTCTATTTTTAGATGGATGCATCACCCTATATATTTAACTGGGTGTATGTGATATATATAGAATTGGGGCATCAAGTCATTCCATTCATGCAACCCAACCCCTTAGATATAGTGGGTGACCCCCCAGATATAGATATATGTGCCCTATCTTATCTCTCATCTATATATAGAGGGGGCCAAATAGGTATTTATGGGATTGATCTGATCTACATTCATGTGATCATAGTTCATTACAATCGACATTAGTGGGAGATGGGGCCTGTCTATATATCTGGCTCCCTCCCAATAACTAGTGAGAGAGATAAAAAAGAGAAGAGCATCTACCCTATCTATATATGGGGAGTGACTTTAGCCCTGATGACCTACTCTATCTATATAGTTAAAAACTCTACGTATATATAGAGAGGGATCCCCTATATATCTATAGGTTCCCCCCCCTCTCTATATATATGCTGACCTAACCATTATCTTAGCCATCCCCAACCCCATCTATATATCTGCCTCTCTATATATAGGGGTTGTCTTATAAATATAGAGGCTCGACCCCTATCCATGTATAACCACTAAGGCTTTCAGTCCCCATCCATATAGAATAGAGGATCCAACCAATCCCCATCCCCCATCTATATATAGGATAGGGAATTTAAACCCAACTAAGACCCATATAAACTTTATAGGGACCCATATAGATAGAATGGCCTCAATGCTCTGGAATCCATATCCATCCAATGAGTTATATATATAGGGATAGGGTGATTTGATACAGTAGGATATGAACTTAGACATATCTCACTTCAGTCGATCGATGACTAGACTACACCCTATATATCTAATCCATATGCCCCTATAGGGGAATCAAGACTGGAGATGGGGGTATGCCCCCTATAGATATAGACTAGGACTGGATATTCACTCTTCATATCGAATAGGAAATTTAGACTCTTCATATCGACTGAATACCCCTTCCACCCTCTATTTAAACTCCCATATATAGATAGAGGGTCCCATATACATATATATATATATAGAGAGAGAGAGAGAGGGCTCGACTCTATATTGTGCCCCACCCCTCTCTATATAAATAGAGGACTCTATCTCTATGAGCTATAGTAGAGTCTTGATGCCCCTCGTCTAGTCTAGTAGAGCTATAGTCTAGTTGGGAGGCCCCTCGTCTATCTAGTCAGTTGTATCTATAGGTGAACCCGATAGATAAATAGATATATAGAGCCCAAAAAACTCTCCATTCCCCCATATATATATATATATATATATATATATATATATATATATATATATATATATATATATATATATATATATATATATATATATATATATATATATATCTTTCTAGTCAGGCATAGATCTATAGTACAGTCTATTAGTTACTCTATAGTCTAGTCAGGTATAGCTCTATATTGATGAACCTATGCCCCTCACTATATATAGGGGCATCTATATAGTGATAATGACAAAGGGGCCTCTTGATCTCTATCGAGTGGGCTATACTCACTCCTCTATATTGGGTTGGGTTGGGTTGGGTAGATAGGACCCCTTCATATCATGTATATAATAGATGGACCATCAACCCCTATATATAGATATGCATATAGATGAACCATCAACCCATCTATAGACCAATCTATGTTGATGGACAACCCATTTGCTTATATATATATATATATATATATATATATATATATATATATATATATTTATTTATTTATTTATTTATGGGAAGATTAGTGATTAGATAGGGGTGAAACATGACCAAGTCATGTTTGATACGAATACAGCCTACAACTATATCTAGGGCATTAGGTTGCATGAAAGACCCACCCTATAAATAGATATATAGGGGTTTCTAAAATCACAGTGGAGGTCAGGAGATGTCCCCCCTCTCTATATAAGGGATGAATTGGGTTGCCCTATAGCTGATAACCCAGTAGATATGCCAACTCCGAAATCCCAAATCCCAACTCCCAACTCCCAAATCTATTTAGGATGGGATGGGATGGGGGATGGGGATAGGTGTAGTTTATATAGCCTACGCCTAACCTGGTATCATATACAGGGGCCCTCACTGATGGATTTAGATTCCGAATTTTAGATTCTATTAGATGGTGATGGGCCCTATAAATAACTCACTCAGAATCTAAATCTATATATGGGTATATGCCATGGCCAACTGACCACCGATAAATCTATGAAATCACTAGCATTAATATTCAGAACATATCAAATTCTAGTTGGATAAAAAGATAGGGGTTGCACTATTGTTGGATAAAAGATAAGGGTTGTGCTACTACCATATAGAATAAATATATAGGGCCTTACCCCCTCTCTTTATATGGGGAATGTCAAATTGAATAAGAAAATGATCGAGATGAGTAAGTACCTCTTCCAAGGAGAGTAAACTAACTAATCTCCTAAGCGGCCCCTATCTATATAAGGGAATGTCGATCGAGCACCACATCATCTATAGGTGGTGAATATGAATATGAATGGGTAAACTTAGACTTAGGTAGATATAAAATTCCAAATTGATCAAATGATAGATGCGAACTAGGTGTTCATTGATCTACCTTATCGTATCTCATAATCATAGATGAATGGGCAAAACTTTGATAGATTTGATGGCTTTGATAGCTTTGATAACATTGGATCAAACCCTATAGCTATAATTGGGGATGGCTCAAACACCCAACCCCCCACCCTATAGAGTGGAGTGGAATGGGCTATCTCTATTGTATTGGGGGGACATTATCCTGGTCTGAAATCAAGGAGTGACTTTAGATAGGCCCCACCCACTATATAGATAGAGTTTCATTTGCATTGACACCCCATATAAACTATAAATCTCATATCAAATACTTATCTATCTAGGGAGCCCCCCCAACCATATATATAGTGTTTTTGGCACCCCCACCCCCATATATAGATCGATCGAGATTGATCTTATATCATAGTGAATAATTTATCTATTTGGCTATCTGATCGACCCCATCTATATATAGAGGGCAGTAGATAGGTCTTCAACAAGATTGTCATAGATATATAGGGTATCCCATCCCCCATCTAGATAGAGGGCAAGATCTGTCATCTCTGAGATCATATTGATGCCCTTATAGATCTAAATCTAGATCTATAAAGCTATATAGATAGAGGGGCCAACCATGGTATGGATTGGATAGAGAGACCAACTCCTAACTTTAAAATAAGTCTATCGTATTTATTCTAAGGATCACTATATATGGGGGTATCAAATGCCATGTTGGTTGAGTCCCCATAGAAAATAGGCAGTGTCCAATCAAGCTAATTGGCATTTATGGATTGCTATAGATTTGATTCTATTCTACATGGACTATAGCTATAGATAGTTGTCAAGTCCCCAGATAAGACTATATAGAGGGTGGCGACAATGGACCCCTTATCTCTACATATATATGGGGTGGGGACCCTATCTATTATATGTTACTCCCCTATCTATATAGTAGATCAAATATATATAGGGGGAGCCCCCCAAGATAGAGCTTCTTTGGCCCTAGATAGATCTGCCATATATAGATTAGATAGGGCCAGATATATATTTATATAGGGATGGGGCTAGCGATATATAAGGATTTATTTAGAAGAGTCTATATCTATATTAGGACCCCTATCCCATATATATAGATAGGTCAATCCCTACCCCCTATGTGTGCAGCAAATCAATTATTCTCTATATAATTAGGGGGCAAGGGGAGGGTGTAGCAAATCAATGCAGGTAGTATGGCCTTTATTTTCCCATAGATAGAGAGGGGCTCCCTCCTCCACTCAAAATCTAGCTGAGTGTTGACGGCCATGGATATAGGGATACCATAAGGACTCTAGATAAACCCATTCACTCTAATCACATTTATAACCTAACTATCCCTCAACCCATTTGTGATGTGTTGGAGGCAAGGCACAAATAGAGTTTGGGGTTGAGACTCCCATCCAATAGGATTAGGGATAGGGCTCTTCCAGGAAGGCAAACGATACACACCCTTGGCCACTTATGATGGATAAAGGGGGATGGCCCCTATCTATATCTAAACTATGGGGGAATAGATCCAGTCACTCTCTCTCTCTCTCTCTCTCTCTCTCTCTCTCTCTCTCTCTCTCTCTCTCTCTCTCTCTCTCTCTCTCTCTATATATATATATATATATATATATATATATATATATATATAGCTTTTCCATATGCCTAGGCTCTACAATTAGCACCCATAGGTTCCTATAGATCTATATGGGAAACCAATCTAGTGGCTAATGAAACTATTTACTGCGTAGTGAACCTACGCTCACCCCCATATATATAAAGGGCTCAACGGCCTAGCTGAACTAGAAATATCTATCTGGGCAACCCCTTCCAAGGTCTACCCATTCCTCTCTATATACAGATAGAAGATGGAAGGAGGCTCCATTAGAGGATAAAAACCAGGCAAGTCAAGTGGAGCCCTATATATAACTAGGAATAGGTTTGTTCTAATTGGATGATGCGCTTATATCATATAGAGGGGAGGGATGCAATAGACGTGACCAACCAAAGTTGGACGTGGTTGGTGAGATAGAGTTTATTGGTATATCCATCTAGATATAAGGGAGGGCCAAAATGGATATAGAGATGGGATTTGATCAATCTGATCCTAGTGCCATATATACATATAGGGGTTATCCCAACTATATTAGTTGTATCACGTATATAATATGATAGGATAGGATGATGGATGATCCTAGATAGATATCTATACCCATGGATATAGACTAGAAGAGACTACCATAGTCATCTAGATAGGTTGCATCCAGTCTAGCCCTTTATCTATATAACTAACTTGATCACCTCTATGAAGGGCTCAATCGATGGAATCTATATATCTATATATTTATCTACTGGGGGTGACTCAACTATCTTGATCTAGAGTTAGCATAGTCTATATTCACTATGAGATAGAGATAGAGGGTGGCACCCCATAGATAGATTTATCTCTCAACCCATGACCCTATCTATAGATCTAGGGAGCCATATAGATAGATAGATAGATATGCGGCCCCCTATCCATATTCAATCTATAATTTATATTTATATATGGGGTGACACCCCTTCTATCTCTATCTCATAGTGAATCTATATTGTGCCAATGCCAATAAACTCTATTTCTAGACTGTGCCAATTCCAATGAAATTATATCTCTATACAATGGTAAGGGAATAGAGATTAGAAGATTTGGTTGGCAGGCAACCTCTAGTTATAGTTATAGTGGGCACTCCCCCACCCATATCTATCTAGGGAGGGGTAGGGGAGGGGTGGTTATTTGCTGTCAGGGTGAGCGATAGATCTATAATCAATCTAGATTATGAGGCACTAAGGGTTAGGGGTGAGTGATAGATCTAGAATCAATCTAGATTATGGGGTGGGGAACTCGAAAGTCTAGTCCCATATCCCATTTATATAGAGGAGAGGACAAATATAGAGTTAATCAATATATAGAGGGGTGAGGGGGGGAAACCATATAAAGTTGAGTTGAGTTTAGATATAGAGGGGCTCCCCATATCCATATACATAGTGTTAGAGTCCCCCTCCCCCCTATATAGATCTGCCATAGATAAATTAGATAGGTCCCCCTCCCCTCCCTTCCCCTCCCCTCCCCTCTATATATATATTACAGATTCTATATGGGATATATAGGACTTAGGAGAGGGGATGGCCTCTAAAGTTGCCAAAAAATAACTCTATATAGTTGGTGTGTTTCTATGAGGAAAAGAGAGCAGAGTTTGATCAAATTCTTGATGTTAATGTGAACCCTATATTATATCGATGGGGTCAGTCGAGTGTTGACTATATAGAGACTCCCTCGACATATATATCTAGTTAGGCCACAACCCTATATATAGATAGATGGATGGGGATTGGGATAGGGCCAATGCTAATGCCAGTGACCAAATGAATTCTATAGCTAGGGTCCCTATCTATGAATCTTGGGCAACCATATCCATAGATAGCTATGAAACTAAAACACAAGGGGGTCTCATCTTGCCCCTATCTATATATGGGGGTTGGGACTATCTATATTGTATATAGAGGGGCCTATATCTATATAGGCATCCAATGGGGTAAGGGTCGATAGCCCTCCCTCCATATATATCGGTATTCGCTACGCTCAAGCTCAAGATCAAAATTAAGAGCAAGATCAAGATCTCTACAGGGATGGGGAAGGGGAGGAGGGAGGGAGGGAGAGGGAGGGGGCCTTAAATTTATAAGTCATAGGGCCCCTATATATCTATCTAGAGGGCCACAATAAGTTTAATAATTTATAGGGGCTTGAGAGCCCTATCTGGACTGTGGGATTGAGAGATAGCGAACAAAATAGAGTTCATGGGTTTGAGATATTATCTAGGATAGGGAAGGATATAGGCACTCTCTTGATGGCCTACCTTACCCCTCCACTATAGAATAGAGCCTTATATCCATGGGAAAGTTCCCTCTCTATAGTCAGGCACCTTGGACTATCCCTATCTAAATAGAGGGCATAACCACCCCCAGCCCCCACTATCTAGGGGATAGGGGCCCTAGATAGATATATAAGCCCCACCTCATATATAAATTAGAGAGGGGGCCTATCTTAACTCTATCTATCATCAACTAGATCTAGATATAATAAATCAGAATCAAAGGCATTCATCATAGTGGATGAAGGACTAGAAAACTTCTAACTATGGCTCAGTCCGTATTCAATAGAAGATCATCCCCGATCAATGACAGAATAGATACATATAGGCATAGGCTAGATATATATAGGCATAAGCAAGTAGCTGACCTAGACCCACCTAGATAGATATATAGGTTGATGAAGCATTGATGCACCCAACCACGTACATGTGCCTAACATGAACCATATCTATATATAAGGGGAATTGATGCTTCGTACAACTGGGCATTGATACACCTTGAACTATATGTATAAATAGAAACTACATTGAAATGAACCTACCACAGATCCTACTCCACTCCCAATCTATCCATATGATTTTCTGAACTAAACTTAAGTCCCCCACTCCATATAGAGGTTAGAATGGAATAAAGGTTATGTCAAGCCCCCCATCTCTATATATCCTTATCGGTGGAGTGTCGAATATTGGGAGTCCCCTCAAATAGATCTATCTGGACCATATTTATGATCTATATAAGGAAGGGGTCCCCCTATCCCTAGATAGAGGTGGGGTTGGGGCCTCAACCTCCCGAGCATCTAGATAGATAGTTTTATCAGCACCTTATCAATGTAGATAGATATAGTCGGAGTCATCACTCTCCTGACTCTATAGGTTGAGGTGAGGGTGGTTATGGATGGCTATATAGATATAGAAGCAACACCCCCTCAAGCCCTATATATCTATCTGGGTTATATTAGATCTATATAGGGGGAGGGGGGTCCTCTCAATATAAATGCTAGCCCCTCAAGCCATATATATCTATCTAGGTTTCGTTGGCCCTCTCTCTATATATAGTCTAGCCCCTATATATTTAAACCAACTCAAATTTATATGGTTGGGGGTGGCTTCCCCCAAGCCCTATATTTTTGCTTGGGCCCCCAACTGTCTATCTTTTTTTGGCAACCATATAAAGTGAAAAGTTAAAGTTAGAGCCCTTCTCTATTTAAACTAAATCCCATATAAAGTTTAGTTTTGTTTTGTTTCGTTTAGTTTAATTTAGTTTAGTTTAGTTTAGTTATATATAGAGGTCCCCTCAACTAACTATATCTAACTCCATATATAGAGAGAGCCCGCCTTCCCCCCTATATAGATTTGTCATATATAGATTAGATAGGCCCAAATAGATAGGGCTTGGGGGGAAGCCATATAAAGTTTATATAGAGGGGGAGGGGTTGGGGGTGGTATCCCTATATATATTATCTATATGGTGCCCCCCATCTCTATAATCTATATATTGGGAGTTAGATAGAGTTTAGTTTAGTTTAGTTTATATAGAGGGGAAGGGCAGGGCCCCTCTATATCTATCTAACTCCCTATATATAGAGTATAGAGAAGGGGCCAAAAGAACTCAATATTTGTGCCCTTCCCTCCTTTTATATAAACTCTATTTAACCCTAATCCCCATCCCCATTCACATCCCCATCTATATACAAAGGGAGAGGGAGAGGGAGAGAGGGGCCAAAAAAACCCTATCTTGGGAGGTATTCGCTATGCTCACCCCATATATAGATGTCTCCCCCTCCCCCTCTATATAAACTAAACTAGGAGGAATATGGAAGCCATATAAATAGCCATGTCTATCTTATCTAAATACAACTTTAGACTATGGATATATAAGATATATAGAAAGGAGGCCTCCCAAATAGATATATAGGCAACTTAAACTATATATAGATTAAAGAGGAACCATTCAATCTTTAGTTGGGGCACAGATAGAGCCCTATCTATTCTCTATCTGAGGCATCAACCTTTTATTGTGAGCTAAGGAATCATGATCTAAGAACCTGATGAGCTAAGATAAGAACCTACCATATATGGCATATATAGGGGTGAGCTAAGACCCTAACTTTGTAAGTGTGAGCTAAAAACCACCATATTGTCTTGTCCAGCTAAAAACCAAAATGTAAGCTAAAAACTACCATATTGTATATAGTTTATATATGGCTAAGAACCATTCAAAGAGAAGAGACCCCATCTATTCCATGAAGTCATGTCTCCTTAGTACTACACATATAGTCTAAGTCTCGATTGGGCCCTCTCACCTATACCCGATTGGTTGACACCCTCCAGATTAGATGGGGACCACTAGCTATAGAGAGTAGGCCCTTGGTTGGGCTGGTGGGGTTAGGCTAGATATATGATACAACAAGATAATATCTAGAGTTGCCCATTCTGTATAGATTAGATGGGTTTTGGGGACTCGATTAAGCAACTCCACTCCCTATCTATCTATATGGCAGTTGAGCCCTTTATCTCTATCTGATTGGGTCCTCACCCTATATATTTATTCTCTATGGTGGTCGGGCCCTCTACTCTATAGATATGATATGGGGACCGGTCAGGCCCTTGTCCCTCTCTCGGCTATATAGAGTAGTCCCTCTCCCAACCCATATAGAGATATAGGGCAGATAGGGATAAATAGTCTAGTCTAGTCTAGTATATATAGGGGAGGGGGGAGGGCCAAAGAAACCTAGATAGATATATAGGGCTTGGGCCAAAGAAACTCTATTTTGGGGGGGTCCCTCTCCCAGCTATATATCTATATGTCGTATATAGATTAGAGTGTCAGTTAGTCATGTCATATATTATTATTATTATTAATATTATTATCTTCTCAAGTTTGGAACTAGAGACTCGAGAGGGTGATCGCAGCCCCCTATCTACAAATATCTATTAATGAACCAACCTTCATTTGGTTCTAAACCCTAACCTCTCATATTAAAGGCCCATGACTATCCCTGAAGGTTTGAGCTGGAGATCCAACAAGCACAATGATGCTTCCCTATATATAGATAAGATATGGTGACCCCCTATCCCTTTCTTTGGCCCTCTCTATATATATGATCTATTTACCATATATAGAGATAGGACCCTCTATTATATCTATAAATATAACTATAACTATAGCTATATATATCCCATATATTTAGAGGGGTCGGTAGCATAGATACTAATTAGACTATCCATTGTCTTAACGGCTTGAGTGGGGGGTAAAGAGAGTAAGGAAAGGGTTATTAACCACATCAGTGGGAGTGCTCCCTCTCCCTTATCTCTTTACTAGATAGAGGCCCCAAGATATATAATATGGCCCATGCCTCACTCCCTATATATCTCTAAGGGTACCCCTTACCTCTATAGATAGACAGAGAACACCCCATACCAACTTATATATAATATATAGGGGAAGTCAAGCACCCCCACCCACCAGATATATATATATATATATATATATATATATATATATATAAGGGTACCCCTTACCTCTATAAATAGATAGCGAACACCCCATACCAACTTATATATAATATATAGGGGAAGTCAAGCACCCCCACCCATCCGATATATATATATATATAGGCTGGACGGACGAGGAACATACTGGCCTCACCACACGGGCATTGCCACTATATATATATATATATATATATATATATATATATATATAAGGGTACCCCTTACCTCTATAGATAGATAGAAAACACCCCATACCAACTAATATATAGGGCAAGTCAAGCACCCCCACCCACCCGATATATATATAGGCTGGACGGACGAGGAACATACTGGCCTCACCACATGGGCATCGCCACCACCCTCTTTTCTTCACTAGAACGGGCCAATCCTCACCACATGGGCATTGCCACCTCGTTTCTCTCTTTACTTGATGGACCCCCCTCTATCTCTATCTATCATAGTTAATAATTATATATTGTTCCCCCTCTATATATGGGGAGATAGGAGACCCACTATCTCTCTCTATATATATGGGGAGATAGGGGACCCACTATCTATATATAGTTATTTAGATATATGGGATGGGGCAACCTATATATATAGCGAGGTAGGCACCTATAAGGGTCAGTTATATACATAGGGTTGTTGCCCCCCCCCCCTCTCCCTCTATTGTGATAGGGATAGGGATATAAGCCCCCCATAATAGATAGGGGTAGGGAGTTCCCCATAGATAGATAGGGGGCACTCACATGATCTTGACATAATACTTGGAAGAAAAAATTGGGGGGAAAATGACTAGATATAGCCATGTCCTCAACTATATAGATAGAAGGTTATATAGAGTTATTTTTGTCTATATAGAGAGTTGGCTATATATAGAGATAAGAGTTTCTTTGGCATTCGCTTTCGCTATAGATAGAGATAGAGATAGAGATAGATTTTCTTTGGCTTTGGCTATAGAGAGAGATAGAGATTGAGTTTCTTTGGATTTGGCATTGGCCCCATCTAATCTATAGGGCCCCATCTATAGAGATCAGATCTAGGTGGGTGCCCCCCTCTATTTAGATAGGGAATAGATATCTAGGGGGTTTTCATAGATCTATTACTCACCCTGACTAGATAGCCAGCCCCAATAGATAGAGATAGATCTATAGGGTTGCCATATAGATAGATAGATAGGGATATATCTTAAGGGGCTGATTGAGTGTTGACTATAGAGAGTTTCCCTCTTGATCTAGAGCTAGAGAATATATATGGTATGGTATGGTATGGATAGGGATATTGGTAATTGCATGCAGTGAGTAACAACGAACTAACTCTCCACTCCTTACCTTACAAAAAATGAAATGTATAGGCTTTTCTAATTAGCCTTTATGATTAGGGAGGCCTTTTTTATTAGGGTAGGCCAGTCATTAGTCATTTAGGTTGGACTCTCTATTCGATTTGAGGTAGAGCAGATAATATTGCTCATTTATTGTATCATATATATGGAGGCAAACTTACGTTCATCACACCTAATGGAATCCATTTTCATAACAAAAATATATTATGTCAAGATCAGTTGCCAACACTTAATCATGCCAACATCATAGAAGTTCCTAGATTGTGTGAAATTTTAGTAATTATAAAGGCATTCTATTTCAATGGATATTTGGCTATGGAGATTCCATGTAGTTAGAAATTTTCACAGGTGGATCGGGTTGAGTGCTCTCAGGAATAGGCCAATCCATTGGGGAAAGAGGGAGTCACACCACAAGGTGGGCATGATTCCTTACAAGGAAGCACTTTTCGAGGGCATATGATGTATAATTTACTGGAAAAGATTTTGACAGTCATGTTGGGAAATGACCTTTTGGTCCAGATACGAAAAAACTCCATCTAGTTCTTGATGGAAATGAAGTTTTAAAAATTATTCTGGAAACTAGAAGATCATTTCTAGATTTTCGAGCATATTTAAGGGTTCAATTTGAATATTGTAACTTTAGCCAACACACAAGATGAGAATCTACCATCATGGAGTAGCTTTTTACAGATGAATGACATTTATGCTCTCGATCAATAGATCGAGGTGTGAGCATAGAATGTATAGAGATAGATTTCCTATTATCTATGGGGCATTGCTACCCCTATATAATACTATATAGGCCAATGGGAGAGTCATATAGAGATATAAAGGCCCTCTCCCCTCACCATATAGATGGGGATGGGCTCTCCCTCGGCCCCATATCCATAGACATAGTGTTAGATGCCAACTAGACGCACATCCCATTCCATCTATATAGAGAGGAAGAGGCCATCTAGATATTTGGGAGAGGCCCCCCCATCCCTCCTATATAGATTAGATCTACTAGATATTTGGGAGAGGGGGAATATAACTAGATATTGGGGAGAGGGAGAGGCCAACTAGATATTTGACCTCCCCATATATATCTAATATATAGATATATATAGGGTGGGGAGAGGCCCCCCTATATACATCTACTAGATAATTGGGAGAGGGGGGCACATATAGAGTTTCATGGGCAGATAGATAGATAGGTCTTGGCCAAAGCCTCTCTCTATATGGGACACCCCATCCCATCCCCATCAGAGATAGAGATAAAGTCTATATTCTCTATGGGGCATTGTCCCCATCATAGATAGAGTTTATATTCTCTATGGGGCATTGACCACATCCCCATCCCCATATATATAGAGAGGGAGAGGGATATGGAGAGGGAGAGGCCAACTAGAGATTTGGGAGAGCCCCCTATATATATCTACTAGAATCCCCATCCCCATCTATATAGAGAGGAAGAGGGGGGCCAAATAAATAGAGATTTAGGAGAGGCCCCCCTATCCCCTATATAGATCTACTAGATATTTGGCCAAAGAAATATATATTTAGGAGAGGCCACCCCCAACCCAATATATAGAGCCCATTAAACTCTATATGGTATCCCAACTATCTATCATTTTTTGGCAAACCCCCCAACCCTATAAAAGTTTTCTATATATATATGGGGATTGAGTTATTTTAAAGTTTAGAGTTAGTTATAGTGGGGGCGAAGGGAGAGGGGAGGCACCCTATAGATAAGATAATATTCTCTATGCTCAAGATAAGATAATATTCACTATGTTCAAGTCTCGATAGACTAGACCCAATGCTATATAAAGAGGGGGGATATGCTCGAGATAAGATCATATTCACTAAGCTCAAGAGTCTATTATCTATACTTAAGATAAGTATTCATTATGCTCAAGATAAGATCCTATTCGCTATGCTCAAGATAAGATATATAGGTTGGGCCCCTCTAACTCTATATAACTCCATATATATAGAGAGGGGGGCCACCCCCAACCATATAAAGTTGAGTTCAATGGGCTCTAACTTTAACTTTATATGGTTGCCAAAAAAACCATAAATACTTGGGGGCCACATATAGATATATAGGGCTTCGGGGAGGAGCTATATATTTGGGAGAGGGGGTGATACCATATAGATTAATTAGATAGGCCCTCACCAGATAGATAGATAGATAGGGCCCTAATATAAAGATATAGATATGGGTATCCCTATCTATTCTATCTTGCTCTTATCTCCCTATCTCATATGGATGCCCATATATATAAGATATATATAGAGGGGCTACACGAGACCATATAGATTAATTAGATAGGCCCTATATGGGGATCGACCTACTATATTATATAGATCTATTACTCACCCCGACTCTATATAGATATTTTCCCTCCCCCTATATAGAGTTTAGTTGGCCCGACCCCATCGCCATCTACAGAGATTAGATCTAGATACCATATCATATAGATTAGATTAGATTAGTGTTAGATAGAGCTAGAGGGCTCTTCCCCTTCCCTTTTATATAAACTAAACTAAACTCTTTATGGTCTCCCCCCAAGCCCTATATATCTATCTGGGGCCTATCTATCTATAGGGTGTCTCCCCTCTCTATATATATGGAGTTAGATAGAGTTTATATAGAGGGGCCCAAGATAGGGTTTCTTTGGCCCTCTATATAAACTATACTAAACTTTATATGGGAGTTCCCTCTATATATTAGTTTGTATGGGACCACATATATATATTGGAGTTTAGAGTTAGTTTAGTTTAGTGCCCTATATATCTATCTGGGGCCTATCTATCTATAGGGTGTCTCCCCTCTCTATATATATGGAGTTAGATAGAGTTTATATAGAGGGGCCCAAGATAGGGTTTCTTTGGCCCTCTATATAAACTAAACTAAACTTTATATGGGAGTTCCCTCTATATATTAGTTTCTATGGGACCATATATATATATATATATATATATATATATGGGAGTTTAGAGTTAGTTTAGTTTAGTTTAGTTTATATAGAGGGCCCCTCAACTAACTCTATCTAATTTCATATATAGAGAGAAAGGGACCATAAAATAACTTTATCTAACTCCATATATATATATATAGGGGGATATATAGATCTACTAGATATTTGGCCACCCCTAATAGATAGAACCCCTCTCCCCTCTTTATATATATGAAACTAACTCAATCCCTATATATATATATATATAGAGAGAGAGAGAGAGGGGTGGCCAAAAAAATTATATACTTGGAGGAACCATATAAAGTGATTGAGTTAGTTCAAAGTTTAGAGTTTAGAGTTAGTTTAGTTTATATAGGGGCCAACAAAACTCTATCTTGATGGGGGAAGGGGAGGTGCTCCCCATAGACATAGTTATAGAGAGGCCAAAAAATCTCTATATATTGGGGTTCCCTATATATAGAGAGAGAGGGAGTTAGTATGATAGATAAATATAGAGCCCCATAGATAAATGATAAAGGGGGGTCGCCTTCAATCTATATAGGCATACGAGTAAGCTGAGGGGGAAGGACCTTATTTATGGCACCTTAAAGGCCCTAACTGAAATTATGCAATTGGTCAAAGTGGCAGAGGGTTTTTTTAGTTTGGAGAAGGGGCATCCTTAGTTGGGGTAGAGAGTTGTAAACATGAAGGGGCTGATGATGTGCTCGTATGGTCCATAGAGGGTACCTCTCATTGATTATTAGTAACTATAACTCCCCATATCTGAAATATGCTTTTTCGAGGGCATCATGATCTGTAGCTCAAATGGTCCCTCAATAAGTATCTATTGGTCTGATCATTATTAATGTTTGACTACTTAACTATTGATATATCATAGGTTTATTTGTTAAACATTAATATTATCATGTGTATAGTTGTTATTGCACTTCCTTGTTTAGTTGGATTGTATTATCAGATCCTGACACTATGATATATGATTTTAGATTGATGCATTTATCATATTTATAATTATGTATTTGATGATGTATGAGTTATTGATGTACTTGATACTTGATTATAGTTTATTATTTTATCATTTTTATCGATTATTGGATCAGATATAGCTAATGGACCCACTTGGTGGTTACAGGTACTGACTTTGGGCTAAGATGGATGTTGGCATTAGCTTTTGGGGTAGCAAGAGTGATTCTGAGTAGTTGAATGAGGTCCAATAGGTACCCTGATATTCTTGATTTATGTTGTATTTTTAGACTATTGTATCATGCATGAGTTTGAGACTTGAACTTGGTCTAGTTGTTGTGTTGGGTTGCTTCAGTTGACAGTTCCTTGCTTATTTGTCTTTATTTTAGCTCATGTATCTTTATGTCATATATACATTATTAATTGTCCTTCTCGTCTCATTTTCCACTCTTAGTAATCCCAAGCTTCATGCCTTCAAAACAGTCTTGCATGAACCAATTGGTAATTTGAGGGTACAAGTGTTTGTGGCCTCTGATGTGGCACACTCTTATCTTGTTACTCATCGTAATGTATTTGTCTGATATTTATACATGCCTAATTATATATATATATATATATATATATATATATATATATATATATATATATGGAAATACACACACACATATACCCATATAAATATGTATAGAATTATATGTATAGATATATTTGTAAATACCAATATATATATATATATATATATATATATATATATATATATATATATATATATATATATATATATATATGTAAGTAAATATGTGTGTGTGTGTGTGTATATATATATATATATTCAAGTGGTTGTATGTGTTTCTCGAAGGAAATGTGTAAGGGATGCATTGGAAGATGTGGGGGATAGGGAGTGGTTAGGGAAATTGACTGGGAGTTGGCATGGGAAGAAGGGAGTGTGGTGAAGAGGCAGAGGAGAGGATGAGGAGAAGGTGAGATGGGGGATGTGAAGCATAGGAAAAGAGAAAAGAGGAAACACATTGGGAAAGAGAGAGGGGTCAAGCAAAGAAGAGAGAAGGGAGGAGAAAAAAGGAAAATGTGTAGGGGATGAGTATGTAGGAAGAGACAGGGGCAGATAGAGGGCATCAAAAAAATACATGTCAAATGAGATTGAAGGATAAAAAGAGGACACGAAAGGTAAAACTATAACAGAGGTGAGAGAGGGAAGGAAGAAGGAATCAAGGAGAAAAAGGGATGTGTTTGGAAAGCAAGCAGGGGATGCATAGAGATAGGATATGTAGAGGAAGGATGGGTAGGGGAAAATTAAATAAAATAGAAGATGCACGGCACAAAGGTAGATGAAGAAAAAAATAGTAAGGAATCAGGCAGGAAGGAAAAAGAAAGGAAGATCCCATAATAAAATAGAGAGAATATACATAGGGGAGGAAGACAGAATGGTGTTAGCTGGTTTGTTTCTAGAATGTTTCACATTGGCATGGAGATAGCGATCGCGGTCAATGTCATTGTGGATAAGGAAAATGAGATTTTCTGATGTATCTCACCTACATTACAATAATTACTCTTTGCATCGATCAGATGAGTCATTTGACTTTTAAATAGCTACATAGATGCATAGCACCCCACAGTATTTCCATATATGTTCTTTTGCCTAAAAATTTATAAATAGGATAAAATCTGTTATTGATTTGTGTACTTCTATATCATTATATCTATGGATTGAAAAGTATACATATATACTGTAGATTTAAGGAGATGCGTATTTAAATTTTATTATATATATACATATACCTACCACACCCTGTGTTTTAAATCTATTACGCTCAAATTGGGTTGAATAAATGCTTGCTGAGGAAACCTTGTCCTTCTGTGAAATGTTATCTTTATATTTTTTGAATTTTGTTGTGGTTGTCCCTGTATACATTGCTACTAACAATGGCTTTGAATTCTATAAATCCAACATCTGGGCCTAGAAATTGCAGGTCATAGCATTCATTTGTCTTGAATTATTCTACCTGTCTATAAACTCTTGGAACACCACACTATGTCCTTATTGGTTGCACAGCGAAACGAAACCAGTCAGGTATTAATTTATATATAAAATAAAAAAAATTATATGGTATCTATTAATCTCTAAAACAAATTATTTAATTATTATTATAATTTTAGATTAAATTGAAATTGACTTATGAAAATATTATTATTCAGACATGTTTTTATTTAGTTGTTATTTTATACTTTTCTATTTTTGAATACTTGATTTGGGTTTTAACCCAGCGTATGGGTAGAATATTATGATTTACATAGTTATTTAATCCTTGATATGGGAGGACGGTATGAGTTCTAATTATTAAAGAAACTAAATTTATTGGTAAATATGGGGGGCCTTAGACTGTATTAATTATGCTTATATCTTGCTTAGAATGGCCATACAATGGGGTTGGGAGACACGATTTTGTCATTGAGGTGTGTATGGATATTACATTATTGTGAGTTAATTTATATTAGATTCATGGTGACCTAGATGATTTCAATTGGCTTGTCTTTTTTTAATAATAGTTATTATAGTCCTTTACTTAGGTTGATTTGGATAAAATTAGATGTATGTGTTTTTAAATAAAATTTTCGATGTGTTAATTGAACGACTTAAATCATTTTGTAGCTTTAATAGAGTCATATGCTTATGTATAGTTTAATTATGTAATAAGAATACAATCTTGTCAGAGTGTCATATTACAATGTTGTTTTTTATTTTAGTTAATATGCCTTGATGTCCACTAACTCTTTTTATCTTAATTTTAATATTCGGAGATCATGTGAAGTCGTGAGACCCCGTGATGATCCTCTGAATTCTCTTTGTCGATTATTATCTTAAAACTATTTATTGTTTGAAATGTCGACTGTTTAATTATTGTCTTTTAAAATTTGTGGACGTTATTAAAATTCAAATGAATTATTAGATCGAGTGTTTTATGTGGATTGTGTTAATTTTGGATCGATTATGATTATAGTTGACTATAGTCTTGAATGAATGTCAAAATCTTTAAGTGTTTCCTTGAAAATTAGATAATGTTAAGTTATCAATTATCATGTTTGGTTGATTTTATTAATAGTCTTTGACTTGGTTGTGTATACTATAAGTTATATGTGGTGTTTTCTAGTCTACTATGATTACATGGTGTATACTTTTGATGAGTATTGTACCTTATGTTAGTGTTATGTTATTGTGATGGGATGTCATTTGGTTCGAAATCCAAATTACTCAGAAATTCTTTGTCCTTATTTATCCAAACCACCATCTTGTTGATGGTTGGCCTGATAAGAACTATTGATGCTTGAACTCATAACGTGGGTTAGAAGGACTTGTTTAGTTCATTTACTTATTGTTTCATGCTTGGATGGTCACTTAAATATATAGTATTTTTATGTAAAGTGTTTTTTATTTAAATATACAATGCTTTTATGTAAAATATTTTTATATAAATCATTTTTTTATATAAAATATTTTTTCATTTAAACATATATTGTTTTTATGTAAATTATTTTTTTACACATATAAGGTGATTTTTTATCTCTATATATGATGTTTTTTATTTATAGTTTGTTTTATATATAAGGTGATTTTATATAATGTGTTTTTATGTAAAGTATTTTTTTATTTAAATATATGATACTTTTATGTAAAGTGTTTTTTCATTTAAACATATGGTATTTCTATGTAAAGTGTTTTTATTTAAACATATGGTGATTTTATGTAAAGTTTTTTTTTACATATATATAAGGTAATTTTTTATTTATAGTTTGTTTTATATATATATATATATATATATATATAAGGTGTTTTTATATAAAGTAATTTTATGCAAAATATTTTTTTATTTAAATATATGGTGCTTTGATGTAAATTATTTTTATATAAAGTGATTTTATGTAAATTGTTTTTATATAAAGTGATTTTATGTAAAGTGTTTTTTCATTTAAACATATGATGTTTTTATGTAAAGTGTTTTTCATTTAGACATATAGTGTTTTTATGTAAAATATTTTTTCATTTAAATATATGATATTTTCATGTGAAGTATTTTTCATATATATATAAAAGGTGTTTTTATATAAAGTAATTTTATGTAAAATATTTTTTTATTTAAATATATGGTGCTTTGATGTAAATTATTTTTATATAAAGTGATTTTATGTAAATTGTTTTGATATTATAAAGTGATTTTATGTAAAGTGTTTTTTCATTTAAACATATGATGTTTTTATGTAAAGTGTTTTTCATTTAAACATATAGTGTTTTATGTAAAATATTTTTTCATTTAAATATATAATATTTTCATGTGAAGTATTTTTCATATATATATATATATATATGTATATATATATACATATGTATGTATATATACATATATGTATATAATATGAGCACCATACATACATATATATGTGTATACATATAAGATATATATGTATGTAAAATACTTTATATATGATGTTTTATATAAAGTGTTCTTTCATTTAAACATATGGTGCTTTATATAAGGTGCTTCTTCATTTAAATATATGATGTTTTTGTATAAAATATTTTTTCATTTAAATATATGATATTTTTATATAAAATATTCAATATAAAGTATTTTTAATTTAAATATATGTTATTTTTATGTAAAATATTTTTTACATATATATAAGGTGATTTTTTATTTATAAATATGGGGTTTTATATTTATAGTTTGTTTCACACAAAAGCAATAATGCATTAACTCTCAATAGTTGTTATCCAATTTAAGATTCCAACTTATTAGTAATCTTAACGAACATATTCAAGTATGTCTAAATGCTAAAGTAAGTGATTAATTGAAATACATCTATGATAATCATTACGTCAGTTTAATATATTAACAAAGTTAGTAGGTTTTTTATCAAGTAACCATCCATAAGTTTGAATAAATCTATTCATAATATCCATGGAATCATCTTATCCAACTAATCAAGATTATATGCCTCAATCATGAAACCAACACTGCGATGGTTAAGTCCAATAGTTACTCTAATATAGTAACAACATCAGTTTTAAACAACTTAATAAGATCATATGATCAACTTAAGGAGTGATATTGTGTTAATTATGCCAACAAGATATTTTAATACAAGGTATAGAAACTCATTAACATTTAATATCTTTACATAAGTAATGAATTACTTCAACAATGTTCAATCCCAGCTTATTATTATTAAGATCTCATTCTTTTTCCTACGTTCCATGTAGACAGGGTAACATAATGACATAATTATCCAACATTAAATCATGATAAAATATCGTCTGACATCAAATAATTATTAAAAATCATCAATAAAGCAAGGGATGCATAAATAACATATATAGTTTATTACCAACATAATTCATATATACGTAAGACCATCCAAACATAGAGCAACAAGTAACTGAATTGAATAAGCCCTCCCAACCAGCACTATGAGTCCAACCATCGATAGCCTTTACCACCCCAACCATTAACAAGATGGTGGTTTTGGTAAGTAGAGTCAAGGAGAAAGTTTTGAGTGGACACTGAACCAAAAGACATCCCATCATAATAACACATCACCAATACAAGGTATAATCCTCATCAAGGGTACACATTACACAGTCACAATAGACTAAAAAATACCACATATAACTTACAGTATATACAACCAAGTCAAAGACCAATAATAAAATCAACTAAACATGATAATCGACAACTTAGTCTTACCTCATTTTTAAGGCAACAATTAAAAATTTTGACTTCAAGACCATAGTCAACTATAATCATAATTGATCTAAAACTAACATAATCCATATAAAACACTCAGTGTAAGAATTCATTTCATTTTCAATAACATCCAAAAGTTTCAGTAGGCAATAATTAAGTAACTGACATTCTAAAATAAATGGGTTTAAACCAATAACTGATAAAAAAGATTTAGAGGATCATTGTGAAGTCTCAGAACCTCATATGATCCTCAAATATTAAAATCAAAATAAAAAAAGATAGTGCACATCAGGGTGTTTAAACAATTTAAACTAAAATTGAAAACATTATAATATGACACTCCAACAAGACTCTATTATTTGATTATACATAAGCATACGGCTCTATTAAAGCTATATCAATATTTGAGTTGTTCAATTAGCATATCAAAAGTTCCACCCAAAAATATATACAAGTAATTTTATCTAAATCAACTTAAGAGACTCTAATAACCATTGTTAAAAAGGGGCAAGCCAATTGAAATCATCTAGATTAGTATGGATCTAAAATAAATCAACTCATAATAATGTAACATACATACACATCCCAATGGCAAAACCGAGCCTTCCAACACCATTGTATGGCCATTCTAAGCAAGATCCAAGCATAATTAATATAGTCCAAGGGCCTTGTATTTACCAGCAAATTCAATTCTTTTAATAATTTGAACAAATATCGTCATTCCATATTAGTGATTAAATAACTATGTAAATGATAATATTATACCCATATGTTAGGTTAAAACCCAATCAAGTATTCAAAAATCAAAAAGTATAAAGTAATAGCTAAATAAAAATCTGCCTGAATAATAATATTTTCTTAAGTCAACTTTGATTTGATGTAGAATTATAATAACAATTAAATAATTTATTATAGAGATTAAATAGATCTCATGTCATTTTCTTTTATTTTCTATTAATACTTGAATGGTTTACTTCCACTATGCATTCAATAGGGACATGATGTGGTGTCTCAAGAGTTTATAGACAAGTACAATAACTCAGGTTAAAAGAATACTACGACTTGCAAATGTTGGGACCAAAGATTGAGTTTATATAAGTTGAAGCCATCATTGGTAGTAATGTATACAATCACAACCACAACAAAATTCAATAAATATAAAGATAACATTTCACATAAAGACAAGGTTTCTTGAACAAGCATTTACTCAATCTAATTTGAATGCAGTAGGTTTAAAGCACAAGTCATGATAAGTATATGTATATATATATATATATATATATATATATATATAGTAATGAAATTTAAATATGTATCCCCTTCAATCCATAGTATATATGTATACTTTCTAATCCACAGATATAATGATATGGAAGTACATAAATCAGTAACGAATTTTATTTCATTTACAAATTTTGAGTCCAAAAATATATATATGAAAATCATGTGAGACGCTATGCATCTATGTAGTTGATTGAAAATCAAACGACTCACCTAGTTAATGCAATAAATAATGCTTGTAATTCAAGTAAGATAAATCAAAAAAAATCTTTCCTTATCTACAACGACATCGACCACGATCATTATCCCCATGCCAAGGTTAAACGTTCTAGAAACAAACTAGCCAACACCATTCTATCTTCTTCTGCTATGTATTTTCTCTCTATCTTATTTTGGCCTTTTTTTTTCTCTTTCCTTCCTAGCTACTTTCTCACTATGTTTTTTCTTCCTCTCTCTTTGTGCTTTGCATCTTCTATTTTCTTTATATTTTTCCCCAACTCGTCATTCCTCTGCGTATCATATCTCTACACGTCCCCTACTTGCTTGCCAAACACATTCATTTCTCTCCCTAATACCTTCTTCCTTACCTCTCTCACATTCATTATTATTTTACCTTCTACGTCCTATTTTTCTCTTTCAATCCCATTCACCACACATTTTCTTTATGCCCTTTATTTGCCCATGTCTCTTCCTCCATACTCATCCCCTACACATTTTATTTATTTTTGGTCCCTTCTCTCTCCTCTGCCTATCCCCTCCCTTTCTCAATATTTTTATGTAAAGTATTTTTTTATTTAAACATATAGTGCTTTTATGTAAAATATTTTTGTGTAAAGTGTTTTTTCATTTAAACATATGATGATTTTATGTGAAGTATTATTTCATTTAAACATATGGTGTTTTTATGTAAAATAGTTTTTCATTTAAATATATGATGACTTTATGTAAAGTATTTTTTCATTTAAACATATGGTGCTTTTATGTAAAGTGTTTTTATGTAATTATTTTTTTATTTAAACATATAATGCTTTTATGTAAAGTATTTTTTCATTTAAAATGTTTAACAATTGCTTTATATACTCATTAATGCGATATTTACTCCTTATGTAATCTTAAGAAACTTCTATATACTCTCTTGATTTGAACCACCATAGCATTATTGGTCTAGATATTTATTGGTAATTCAAACTTTAAATTGAATGTTAGCCATCGAGTGTTATTTACTTGTTCCTTAGACTTTACATTATGCTTATGGTTTTTTTCTTATATATTAGACCCACTTCTTTGTAGCATGTGTAAAAGAGAGTTATTATTTAGTTGGTCTACAACTGGAGTTGGATTCTCGAGACTTATGTATGCTACACCTTGTTATGGTTTATGTGAACAATTTTAGATGAATAAGTGTATTAAGTTCGGAATTGAATTTGTTAACTCGAAATTGAAGAAAGTAATTTAAGACTATTGTAATAGGAATTGATATATGCATGTTTACCTCATGTTGTTCTTATGAATAACACACTTACCTAATCATGCATAATATACATAGCATGATGTCAAGTGGAATTAGGATAATTATATTGTATTGGCTATTTGTCAATATAGAATCATTTATATCGATTTCATAAATGGTTGCCACTACATCATTATTGGCTTGATGAAGAATTAACCCCATATGTATTCATGATATATTATCTTGGGATCATGGTAATCCTACTTGTAATTTGATTATATCTTTGATGCAATGGATACTTTGATTGCATGCTTAGAGAGACTTAGCTTAGTCTATTTGTACTTAAACGATAATGGGTTACTATATGAGTTTTGAAGGCTAGATATTATACTTGATTATCATTAGGGATAATGTTTTATCATTCTTCATAATGTGGTTTTGTAGGGTCCATTAATGACTTGAAAGGTTAAGTTTTACCTTTATGGTTGTGTGTATGTGAGTACGTTACGCTAGTACTACTTCCTCCAATTAGCAAGGTTTGGGTTTGTTATGAATTCAATGTATACCCTGATATGAAAATTCAAATTTTTTTAAGTTGTTTCATTTGGTAGCAAAGCAGTATTCATGTTCTAAGGAACTCTGACATTTATAGAGTTGCTACATGGTGACCAATAAATTGTCTTAATCAAACGAAATTGAAAAGCAATTCCCAAGACACTTGACCTTTTAGGTTAAAGGCTAAGGTGTTGTATTATTTTTCTTTCTTGTTGCTATAAAATTATGTGCATTGATCAAAAAGAATGATTTCGAGGAATATGAATTTTTCCTATGTCATTAATTATCTCCCCATAGCCTTGGTTTGGGTTAAACCTTCCCAAATACAATTGCATTGGAGTAAGTCTTATCTATCAACCATTGACTTGTATGGGTGGGTCAATGAAAGTTACGTGATACAGGGTTCACTCTTAGAATCAGGTGAATGATGTCTGAGTATTTATAATCAGCTCGTATGAGAGAGCTTTCCTTATATACTTGAAATATTATGACATAGAAAAGATCAAAGATTCAACTTAAATCTAGAGAGCACAATAGGGTGCAAAAAAGACTGATGTTTTTGAGTAAGTTAATAAAGTTTGAACTCTCCTTTCATGTAAGGGATTACCTTAAAATGGTTGAGGACCTATTAACTTGCATGGGTATACTAGCTAGTATTCTTACTATGGATGATTTAGTAAATTAGATGCATCTTCACAAGGTCAGTTGCTTGCGATTAGTAAGGCTACCTCACCACTTTTTTTTATTATAACAAGTTGTTATGTAGAAAGTTTCACACAATGACATTGCATTAATAGTGGGGGTAAACAATCGTAGATTTTGGTTTGACCTAGGTGTCACTATAAGTGACTAGAGGCAGTGATATTGCAGTTTTATTGAGATGAAAATGCTTGGGAAGCATTAACTCATTCAATGTATTGATCTTTTAAGTAATCTTGGAAGGTTTCGTTGTCTAGTTTGTTATCTAATTGGCTAAGTTGTTCTAGTTATGTATCCTTAAAAATATGAAAACTTATGTAGAGCTTAAAACTTATGCATTTCTACTAAGTTAAGCTTGGTTTTGTTAACCTCTTTTGGGTTAATTTGATGAAGCTAGTGGCTTCGTAGCTCTAAAAAGGGGTGAAGCTAACTAGTTTTGAACATGTATACTATGATCATCGATTCCATGTACATGACATGTGTTTTATTTATGAATAGGTTTGATTCCATGTGTATGTTGATTGATTCTGATTGGGTTATACACCCATGGGGATGTCTATTCTGACTTGATTTCATATTGACACTTATGAGGATGTCTATTGAGATATGTGATATATCCTTCATGTATGAAGATGTTTATCGCAAGTATTGATTAAACTTGTTGATTTTAGAGAATTGTGATTCCCATAGTAGTGATATTTTATTCTCCTTGAGCCTTGTCTAAGCTCACCATTTCTCAAACCGATGTGTTATAAACAAGCATCATCATTCGACCTTGACAAGATTGGATTAAGTCAATCGGTTGAGTCATGATACAAGCTTGTGTTGAAATTTTAAGATAATGCCTAGATGTCCATCGATTACTTACATGAGCAAACCATCTGATGAGATTGAGACATGATATCTTGGAAGGATCAAGGGTGTCACTCAATTCCAAAGAGCTTGATGAGGTGAGTGTGATTGAATTGCATGAACAAGTCGAGAGTTTTAAGATTTTATGTGAGACTTTTAATAGGTGTCTAATATTTTTTGCATGACATCTACACATTGGGTGAATCGATGTAAATTTATGAGCCCTTGTGCTTCACACACATGTGTGTTTGACCATTATAATGTGAAAAAATACCTTGGCATAGTTACATATCCTTGATTGTGCTTTAAACATATGATTTTATGTAAAGTGTTTTTAAATAAATTACTTTTATGTAAAAAAAATTATTTAAACATGTAATATTTTATTGCAAAATATTTTTATGTAAAGTTGTTTTTCATTTAAATATATGATGTTTTTATGTAAACTGTTTTTATATAAAAAGTTTTTTCATTTAAATATATGATATTTTTATTTAAAATATTTTTTCATTTAAACATATAGTGTTTTTATGTAAAATATTTTTCATTTAAACATAAAATATTTTTATGTAAAGTATTTTTTCATTTAAACATATGGTGTTTTTATATAAAATATTTTTCATTAAAATATATGATGTTTTTATGTACATTATTTTAATATAAAATGATTTTTTGTAAAGTATTTTTTTATTTAAATATATAATATTTTTATTTAAAGTGTTTTGATGTAAAATATTTTTAAATAAAGTGCAAATAATTTTATGTAAAGTGTTTTTATATAAAATATTTTTTATTTAAATATATGGTATTTTAATGTAAAATGATTTTATGTAAAGTGTTTTTACTTAAAGTGGTTTTTAATTTAAACATATGATAATTTTATGTAAAGTATTTTTATGTAATATGATTTTTATTTAAATATATGATATTTTTATGTAAAGTATTTTTTATTTAAACATGTGTTTTTATGTAAAGTAATTTTATATAAATTATTTTTTTAATTTAAAAATATAGTGTTTTTATTTAAAGTATATTTTCATTTAAACATATGATGTTTTTATATAAAATATTTTTATGTAAAGTGATTTTATATAAAATGTTTTTATGTAAAACATTTTTTTGTAAAGTGTTGTATTTTGTGATGTGATGTTCTTTGGTTTGATGTCCAAATTGTTTAGAACTTTTTTGTCTCCCAAGATCCCTAAAATTAGAAATTGGTCACTTGAGGGAAGGCAAATAGTCTCCCATTACTATTCCAAATTGCATATATTGAAGTATAGGGACCACATACAATTCATTTGTGAATGTGTATACCCAATCCTAGTGAAAGCCATTTCAGGGATCCTCATGATGAGGGTTAGCCTGTTGATCAAAAAGTATGTGGAACTTATTGGAGACATTTGGCATATCTCGATTGCACCATAATTAGGATATAAGGGATTCTGAGTCAGCGTCTTCGATTGCCAGTCCATGTGCCCACTAAATTGGCAGAGCAAGAAATAAAATACTAATTATTCCATGGTATAGATGGTGTATGCAAGGGAAAAAAGAAAGGGCTACTCCATCCTTTTACTTTGACTATTAGTAGAATTTTGTTGTAGAATTGAGATAATGTAGACACCATCTCTAGACATAGGTACTCTTTCAATTTACAGATTGATGAATTAAGGTATTGGGACCTCGAATATAATGTTTTGAAACATTTGAAAGCCATACAGATTAACATGACATATCAACATCAAATCAGTGTCCATGATTCAATGTACATCTGAGCATCTTCATTTTTAGAAGTATTGGTCAGAGTAAAGAAACATAACATCAAAATCGAGGCTAGATTGAGAGGGATGAGAAGCCAACTAGTGAAAATATGGCAGATGGGGCTTTTGTAGTACCATTTTCTACCAGGACCATCTTCTAGACCTCATCTAGAATAGCCAGAAGCACAAGTTACAGTGGGGTCAGGAAGAGAGAGACTTGAAGAAAGACTTGGTAAAGGGGCATCATCTTCTGCCTAACTTGAAAAGCCAGAGTCACCTACTGAGTTCATTAACATGATTGCATTGGATCTTGGGGAAACATTAGAAGATGCCTTAAAGGCATTGGTTAGTGCTTACGGATCGGAGGAGGAAGAAGTGCAAGAAGAGGAGCCTCAAACTCAAGATGAAGAAACAAAAAAGGAAAAATGGAAAGGGATAGCTTTGGACTTAGTCCTGGTGGTTCTCCCACAAAAGAGAAAAGATGAGCTAGAAAGGAGGCCCAAATTAACCCCCACTCACCCTTTGAGTGAGGTTAATTTGTTCAGTGATGAGAACTCTATTCATGGACCCACCATTCTAGAGTGGTTCATATATGGAAAGTTGCAAAAGATCCTAACTCTACGCCATCAATGGGTAATCACAAAGTTTGATAACATACATGTTCATGAGGAGCTCAAACCATGGATTGTGGAGCTACAGAAGGAAGAGAAACAAAGACAAGTGGTTACTCTTAGAACTTCAAGTGGCTAACAAATTGAGACCCTAGAGCCTCCAAAGATTACACACTCTTCAATTGGTGTCAAATTTGACCCAACCACAGCTAGCTTGCAAAGAGTTTCTGAAAAAAGAGCCATGATTGCAAGAGAGTTCACTTTTCAGAAAGTAGAGCCCTTCATTGGATTGACTCAAGTGGAGGGTCAAAAACCAGGTGATCACCATATTTTTTAAGAGGATATACTTGAGGTTTCCTAGGCTCAAAGTGCCCAACTACAAACTAGCATCAAGGGCATGAAGTAATAAATAGAGAACGTACGGAGGCAGAAGGAGAATCTAGAGAAACAAGTTATTTTATATGTTCCTAATGCAATGATTAAAACGTTTGAGGTATCATTTCATGACATGATTGAATCTCTGAAGTCGAAAAGGGAAATTTAAAGTGCATTAATCCAACAAGATGCAACATCCAAGGGCTTAATCACCCGATAGTAGAGTTTCAAGGACAAGATGAAGGATTTAATTAGCATCTTGATAGGGGATAAAATCCCTGGTTTCAAGACCATCAACATTGCTCATCTCAACACCATCCTTGGGTTGATTATATATAAAATCAATAGTTCGAGCACATGGTCCAAGTTCTTAGAGAGATTAATCAAGTATGATAAAGAGATATTGGACAAAATTAAACGATTCCTAGGGACCATGATTGCAAAACCTACAAAACTCATCTCCATGGGAATCATTGCATATGATGAGTTCAAACACATGACCACTTTGGTCATGCAGGAGGTGAGGAGCAAGATCCAAGTCAAGTCCGAGATCAACAACATTAGGGTCATGGACTTGATCCTAACTATTAAAGAGAAGATAGCCGAAGCCAAGAGCATTAAGGAGGCTTTGGAGAGAAAAGACAGGGACCTGGGAGATTTGGCAGATCAAGAGGATGAGCTCCTCTTAAAACCTTCAATCAATTTGAGACTTATTGATGAATAACATCAAAAGGCATTAAAGCTACTTTAGTAAGATCAAGGGACTTCATCAACACAAGGTCCATTAGTTAAGAATATTTCCTTTTGTGGAAGCATTGTCAATTTTGAAAATGGAATATTCTATTGTAAAGACGTGCAACTTGTTAGCACATTTACCTAAAGGTCAGTTTATTTTAGAAAGTCTAGTGTATTTTAAAAACTTTGTAGAAAGGATAGCTGTCATTTACATTTTAAACACTTGTAAGTTGATGCAACTAACCAACATGCTTCTTTGAAGTCTATAAAAGGAGCATTGTCATTGGTAAAGAGGGAGTTTTGAGAACCAAAACTTGTATACTTTTGAACTATTAATACAATCAAAGAATTCTGAAAGGATTGTCCAATTGTTTTTTGTATCATCTACTATATGGCTTCTCTCTCAATTGTTTGATTGGAATCTTAGATTTGAATAATTCTTTTGAATTATTGGCACATACCTTTTGAATGCAAAATTGTTAACTTGTACATATGCTAGGTTGAATAAAGGTTCATTAGTTTGTTTCGTTTCATTTACTATGCATTTGTAGATGTGCATCAACTATCTGCTTAAAAGAGTAAAACTTTAAAGTAAATGTGGTTCTTATTTTCATTGTCTTATCTTCCTTAGAAGTTTCCCTAATACATGTTATGATCTGAAATTAAGTTATTTTACTTCATATATTGGTTTTAAGTACATGCCCTAGAAACACTTGAACTTTGTCATGATGTCTGAGATAAAGATCAACAACACATTTCTTCTTTGTCCTACCTTACCCTGTTACTTTTTTTTTAACCAGATCACTTTAGTTTAAATTTCATTGTAAGTATTCATATAGATTAGTATTTAAACTTAGATTTGAGCATTATTCATCTTAACTAGCACATATTACTTCACTTTGCAAAGATAGGGCCATGGTGGCTCCCAACCACCAAACTAATATAAATATTATGGAACAGTTTGCTTGCTCTTCTGCTATTTCATCATAGGTACCCAGAGTACCACAACCTACTACTCATGCTCTGAATTTTTAGAATTCTAAAATAAGAAGTTTTCTTTAAACATTAAGAACACCTTGTGGTACATATTTAGGTATCAACACCTACTAACTTTGTTAATAAAATAAATTGGAGTAATGATTATCATAGATGTATTTCAATTGATCACTTAATTTAGCATTTAGACATACTTGAGTATGTTAGCTAGGATTACTAGTAAGTTAGAATCCTAAATTGAATGACAACTATTGAGAGAGCTCATATATATATATATACACTAGATTATACTTGTGGTTTAGTATGGAACATGGAACTATTTTGTACTTGGTTACCATAATTGTGCATAGAAATGGAGATCTCTGAATGTCTTATTTCTTTATATGTGCCTAATCATATGAATAAGTCTAGAGGAGTGGGAAACCATGCTTACATGGATAGCGTAAATTAAATCTCGCTTGTGTACTTAAGTTTTTTCTTGGATTGTTAGTTGAATCCCAATTACTAATAACATGTTGGTATATAGCCTTGTTACCTTAATCATGGATCATATGGTAAATGCTATTTAATCTTCATGCAGCGTTTCAGAATTCTGCATGTATTCCCTTAATATGCTTGGTCTTAGTGCTTAGGTTTTAACCTTGAATGATAGTTGATTACAAAAGTTGTTATATTGGTCAATATATTCTTTTGAACATATGGCCTCGAAAAATCATTGCCTAAACCTTTATTCTTGCAAGACCATGAGCCGGTATGAAGATGGTTTAGATGAGGAGAGCTTTGAGTGTTTCTCAAATCCAAATATGTTGCCATCTTTGGGCTCAAGATAGAATTTTAATGGGCAGACTAGGGAATATATTATTTCTCCACATGCTCCTCGTTACCAGTATGAACAGTAACAATAGTTACAAGATATAAGTTTCTCTGGATAAACTGCTTAGAAACTAATGCAACTACGTTTAATATAAGTTTCTCTGGATAAACTTCTTAGAAACTAATGAAACTACGTTTAATGAAGTGTAGAGTGACCAAACTTCATTTCCCTGATGAAGAGGAGAATACATTGTATTGTTGTTAAGATACGTGTTGTTCTTTGTTGATGTTATTGTGTTTTTGTTTGTGTATTCATTGTTGGAATGGATTGAATGGCTTCATATCTTGGCTTTTGCATTCTATTTCTTATGGCTTAAGCACCTAGGTTTGGTGTTTTGATGTGGATTTACATTTACACAATCAAAAGTAAATTTGTTTGTGTTATAGTCTTTGTTTGCTTTAATCCAATGTACTCATTGAAACGATATTGATTCTGGTATTGCAACCCATAAATTTTTACATTAATTTTTTTTTTTTTTTTGGATAAAAACTATTAAAAAAAATTAATCCAAATTTCTTAGTGACCCATCATCTAAACAATTGATCTAAAATCAGTTCTTTTACATCTAACGATAATAGTTCATATATATATATATATATATATATATATATATATATATATATATATATATATCTGAAAAATATGGAGATGTATTAATCTTGAGGTGCCTATTTTTGATTTGTTACACTTTTTTATTTATTGACGAGTTCCACATTGATTAATGACTCCATCAGCATCTCTGCACCTACAAATTTTCCAGTGACTGGTGACAAATGGCCTCAATCTAGCTGCACCATTGTGTTGATTTCAAAAAAATCTTTCTAGAAAAAAATTAATGAGCTTCAAACTCCATTGTAAGCCAAAAATACTCCAAATTTTCAATCATTTTCTCCAAGCAAGAAAAAAAATTGTCTTACATTTTTTTAATATACTCATTCAACACAAAATTACACTCACTCCTCTCATCCTATTATCTATCAATATAGTTTACACCTATTAACATAATTAAGAATTTCATTTTGCTTTCATATATGTATATGTTTAGTTTATATGGATGTATTCCCTAGGATCTATTGAGAAAATTGTGATCATTCATGCCTTCCTTAATCTGTTTCCAAAGGCAAGGGCAGTGAAAAATAGGCTGTCATTAGATACCCATTGGGTTTTCCATGCAAATTACTTCAAAAATTTTGAATACTAATATTGTCAGATCTCTTGTACATTTGGGATCACGTGATAATAACTTAGAATTAGTTTTGGGAGGTGTGTTATAAAATGACAAAACACACCTAAGACTGGTCATTTCTACAGTTGTAAGAGAAAAAATAAGAATTCAAAAATTAAGAAGTTCAATAATATTAATTATGCTTATGATGACATTGCTTGTGCATTCACTAGTGAAACTCCTTGGCTCAGAAAGAGCCCACTACGGATTATTTCTTGCCAACTGCAAAGTTGGCAGGAAGTTTTCAAAACCTCCAGCTCTACCAAACCCACGTTAAAATTTTTTTTTTTTTTTTAAAAACACTATTGAATGGTTTCAATTATTTCTTTTTGTATTTTCTCTCTTTTTAGTGGGGTTGCTGGAATTTTCTTAGCTATTTGCAATCAAATGGTTCCATGAAATATGAATGTTTTCCATTCCCACAGTTATTACCCTGCTGGAATTTTCTTAGCTATTTGCAATCATATAGTTCCATAAAATATGGATGTTTTCCATCTCCGCTGTAATTATTTAGTATTTAGCATTTAAAGCTATCAGAATATAATTTTTGAGAAAAAAATTACTACACATTAGCTTCCATTTGGCAAGAAATCTCCCTAAAAAATCTTAAATAGTGGTGTGAACTTCCAAGTGCTCTTCAAAGTCTCCTACTAAAAAATCACTGGTAAGCATTTTTATGGTAAAGATTATTTTATGCTTCATGGGACTATGTTTATGCTTCATGGGACCACCCTTGCAATAATAGAAATAGAAGTGGTATCCCCATTCATTGGACACATCCTTAGTTTTATTTATTTATTCAATCCCTGCAATATTGTTACTTTTGTGACATAATCTTCAGTTTAGCTGGTAAAGAATGGCAATGCATTTAGTGTTTTTCTTGTCTATTCTAGGCTAGTTGTACTTTTATAGTCATATTAACCCATATGGTCATTTGTGGATGTAAATATAATTTATTTCATTACATATTGTAACAAACACAAGCACTAATTATGGTAGCTTCACAAGAAAGCTTTGTATAAAGCCAAGTATAGAGTAGTGCCTTCACTTCAAGACTTTTTTGTATTAAAACCCGCGGGTAACCACTAGGTATCAATGGAAAACCTGAAATTTTTTGTGAAACAGTGCACCTCTGAACTTATCGTGGACCAAGTAGTGCACTAAAACCCATGGTTAGCAACAAGTAACTAACCTTGGTTATTCACCATGCGGGTTTTAGGGCACTACTCAGACTTGACCTAATTATAGTGCGAATATAACAAAATTGTTATATATATATATAAAGCCAAGTATAGAGTAGTGCCTTCACTTCAAGACTTTTTTGTATTAAAACCCGCGGGTAACCACTAGGTATCAATGGAAAACCTGAAATTTTTTGTGAAACAGTGCACCTCTGAACTTATCGTGGACCAAGTAGTGCACTAAAACCCATGGTTAGCAACAAGTAACTAACCTTGGTTATTCACCATGCGGGTTTTAGGGCACTACTCAGACTTGACCTAATTATAGTGCAAATATAACAAAATTGTTATATATATATATATATATATATATATATAATTTGCTATCTTTTTCGTTGTAATTTTTGGTTTTGGCTTTGCATATGTTTTTGTTCATTTGTTATCATGTCTCCAGATTTGATCGTCATTCATAAGCATGTGTAAGCTCAAGCATCCAACTGCAGCGATAAAAAGACTCAAACAAACAAAAATAGACTCAAACCCAGAACCCAATATTGCAATATGTTTTTGTTCATTTGTTATCCTTTTTATTGCAATATTGGGTTCTGGATTTGAGTCTATTTTTGTTTGTTTTTCATCTCGTATCCAAGTTTGATCACTGTTCATAAGCCTATGTAAGCTCAAGCATCCAACTATAGCGATAAACCACGGGTTTTGCTTTGAAATGCTTGTTGTTTGAGCCTTGAGTGACAAGTTTGCGCTGTTTGGAAGTTTCAACCATGAGTGACAAGCAATAAGCTTTCAGCAAGGCTCGAGCAACAAGCTTTCAGCAGGGTTTCAAACCTTCAACTTCAAATTTTAGCATACTATGTCACAATGTCTACTATCATTAAGTTTTTGTTGTCATTGTATGTTGTATGCTAAATACCCATTGAATATTTGACCTCAAAATCAAACTGCTTGCTTCTAGTGCCAACAACAATTTATTATAACTAGTCCTCATCCTACACAATCCTCATTTAATTCATTTGATTGTAACTACTTGCTAATGGAGGAGTTTAATTGAAGCAATTTGAAGGATATCTAGGTTAATTTATTGGGGCTAATGGAGGCATTATAAGTCTAACAGCAGACTATAACACATAACCCGCTTCATACAAAGCTTCTAACAACGGATTGTAACTAGGGTTTAATATAGCGCTTCAAAGCAACTTCAAAATGGCAACTGGTTCCCATAGGCCTAAGAAGTTTGAAGACTTAGCATGGAAACATTGTTATGACCACCCAAAGAAAAACTTCATCATTTGAAATTATTGTGTGTTTGAGATGAGTGCAAGAGTCAATCGCTTCAAATACCACATAGCATGAATTCCAACTAATGATGTGTGGCGATGCAAAAAGGCACCACTTGGGGCTCAAAGAAAAATGAGAGGGAGGGAAAAAATGACTGTTGAAGCACTTGCACCCATGATGAATAGAGGGGCAGTGAGAGTTGATTTTGATGAGTTAGAAACCTCTGGCTCTTATGTTGCCCAAAGGGTAGATCAAGGATGGGGCTCACCTAGTAGAGGCAGTTCAAGTTCACCTTCATAGGGCTTTTTTACTCCTACAAATTTGAAGGTATGGCTTAGAAGAGAGTATTGCATAATGAAGCAGAGGTGGTTGTGGCAAAATTTTGGTACTACAACATCCCATTCAATGTCATGAAAAACCCATACATGTAACAAACACAAGCACTAATTATGGTACCTTCACAAGAAAGCTTTGTATCAAGCCAAGTATAGAGTAGTACCTTCACTTCAAGATTTTTTTGTATTAAAACCCGTGGGTAACCGTCAGGTATCAAAGGAAACCCTGAATTTTTTTGTGAAACAGTTCACCTATGAACTTATCGTGGGCCAAGTAAGGCGCTAAAACCCATGGTTAACAGTGAGTAACTACTGTGGTTATTAACCATTAACTGCGGGTTTCAAAGCACTACTCAGAGTTGACCTAATTATAGTGTGAATGTGACAAAAGCGTGACTCTCTTAACATCTCTTACACTTAGACATGAATATGGTGAATCCCAACTTATTTTCAAATCCACTTTTCGTTTTCCTATGAATGGGCATCTCCATACAATATCAAGTGGACTAGGAGGTAAATAATAAAAATAGATTGTAAATTTGTTTTTATTTACCCTATTCTAACAATGTTGAATGTGTACAAAATTCTAATCCCTAAGTATTTCTATGATTCTTATTGTATTCTCTCAAGAACAATATAAATATGCCAATGACCACTTCTATTTTACTATTTGTTTGTTGGTGAAATGATATAGATCTATTACTAATTGGAATATATGTATCCTCTTCATCCTGTATTGTGCAACACACACAATGGAATTATATTCTTATAACTTATATTATATTTTTTTGTTTGTGTGAAGCAGAGCATTTTTTGTTTTTGAAGGAGCAGTGACTACTACCTGGGTCTCAAATGGCTTGGTGTATGTCCACTTCTACAACTTTCATGTGGTAGTTTGCAATGTTGAAGAATACTTCTTCGTTAAGCGTCAAATGGGGATCAAGTTGTTGCTGAAATTGTTGTGAATCAACCCTGGAGACATCATGAAAATTCAACAGGAGACTGCAAACTGACATTGTGTTCATGTTGATTCTAAAGTTGTGTATTTCATCAAGATATTCAAACTATTGACAAGAGGCAATCATGTTGATGAAATTTATGTGAACTACTTTGAAAGTTAAAACGAGCGCGAGACGGTATACAAAGAAATTGTTGTTGTGAGTGAAATAGCATTTGTTGTGGATCGGTGTTGGAATTAAAATTTTGAAAGCTACTAGTAGATGGTAAATTGATAACGTGTTGAGATTGATACTGAAATAGTTATGGATAAAATGTTAGATCATTCAGGGTGTTAACAGCAAAAGGCAAATGCAGGGAGTTCCGTTATGGAAATTGCTGCAAATGACCTTTGAAAGCATCTTAAAACCTTGTCTATAAAAATTGTTCTTGAGGTGAAATTGTTGTCGTTGTGGATCAATGAGAGAAAACAAGGCAACCTTGTTGCATTTGAAAGCAAATTTAGTACCCACACTTGGTTGTCTTTAAGTAAGGACTAATTAAATTGTCGATAGTCTGACTGTCAAAAGCAAGATTTATATTCTAGTAGAATCGGTGACGCTGACCACGCAGACGCTAATGCAGCCCAATAGAGTTGATTTTAAGTAAGCGTGCATTTTCAGACTAGCAAAAATATCAATATTTAATGTTTGCATTCATCTATGGGGATAAATATTCCCAGAATCTTTTTTAACTATTGCATATTGTAGAAAATTTTAAAATAATGAGAAATAAGATATTTTTTTTACAGACCCTGAGAAGAATAGTTTCTTCCCAACATTTAATATTTTCCTATAAATATTAAATATGTCAATTTTTTGAAATTATCCTAGGCGCTAAAATTATCCCCATTTGTCAATAGAGTCAAATCTCGTATGGTGTTTCCATGACAACATTGAGAAGGGAAAGGAATATTCTGCCCCAACGTTGTTTGCAAGCTAGAATTTGATGGAAAAAAGCATGACCGCTTCAAAATAAAAATAAATAAAGAAAATGAGGTTTCACTAGATTCGGAACCCCTATGGTGTTTCCATGACCATTTTGAGAAGGCAAGGGAATACTTTGCCCCAACAGAATTTGCAGGTTAGAATTGAATATAGAAACAACAAGGTCGCTTCTTTCACCCTCACTGACATTCCTCAATTCTTGCAAATTTGAAATAAGAAGAAATAAGAAAGATAAGGTTGCATGTTAAAAAATAAAGAACAAGCTTAAGCATGTCGTACTATATTACTCATTGAAACGGTATACTGCCTCCATGTGGCATTCACGTAGAATCCAACTCCTCTACAACTTAAGAGGCGTACGTCGACCCAATAGTTTGCATACCCTGTATGCTTGGATCTCTCGTACATTTCGCTAAAATTTTGGACAAAGTAGTAATCAATGAACAAACCTTATTCCCCACTATTGTCCTACAAATTTTACACATTCCAGAATTCTACGTGTACAACTCGTTTTGATTGACACTCACATCCTCACTGATTTTTTTGGGCCACTATAAAGCTCCTCCCATTTAGATAATGTCATGCCAATCTGGCCATAGTCCCTATAAGTTTCTTCAATTTTGTGTCTTGTTTGAATATTTCTAAGGGATAATAGTTAAAGCTCAAGAAACCCCATGATCCAAAAGTTCTTAAACTGCTTTTATTTATTCATTTGCATTGTCTTCCACTTGCTAGCAATGTGGCTAGTGGGAGCAACAACCAGATTCTAGGAGTTCAAGGTCTGTAAAACATCCAAAAGCTTATGTTTATAGGCATTTTGCATTTAGCAATGCATTATTTAGAGAGAAAATTTATTGTCCATAATATTAGTGTTGAAGACTTTTGGGAATGGAGTCGATAGTTTTTATATCAACATTTTGGATCACTCTGTGATCCATCATCAAGATTAATAAGAATTCATGTCATTAATCTTGATAATGGATCAGTGAGTGTTATCCAACCCTTAATATAAAAGCTCTCTACATAATTGTTTTCAAAAGTCTTTAAGAGTGATGCATTACCCTGTATTATCATTTTTTATTAATAATAAATCAATTGTTATGTTGATATCAAGCTAATATTTCTTATAGCTATGTTGATATCATAAGTTTGAATAGTCCAATATAACTTGTCTACTAATTTATAATTGGATTAGCAAAGAATGAAGGAGATCAAAATCCAACATTTTATCGTATTGGGATGAAGCTATTTGTGAAACTAATTACAAGGTAAGCATTTATTTTGTTAATTGTTTGTACAACTCATTGACAGGTCCAAATATAAGCCATCACAAAGCTTTGTAAAATTTCCACCGATGTAACAGTCAATGGAATGTACCCTGCGCTAATAGAAAGTCATTAATTGCCAATATCCTAATGTTTAATGAGGATCAGACGAGCTCATCTTTCATGAATGATCTCAAGAGCTTGGCAAATAAGCAAAATCCCATCAATGTGCCTACGAATATAAATAGATGTTTTCTTAAAATGAGACGTCGACTACTAAGAAATCTTGGCTATTGATTGTAGGGATTAACAACCAAAAAATGAAGCAAACATGATCTTTCAAGCAAACCTTTTTTAATGGCAACGCTGAGATGGGAAATCAAAATAATAAATGATGAAATAATGTCAATCGCAGTGCGACTGATATAAATATATTTTTTTCGTTAATACGCTACTTGGAAGAAAGTTTAATGGCCATCTGTTGAGAGTATGAAATAGCGTCTTCATATTTAAGAAAATAAAACATTCATTTGATGTGTATAGAGCCCTGAAATGTTAGACCTGAGATTATTTACGCAGTTGATTCCAAAATACTCACAATATGACACACACTGAATTCTCACTCAGAAAGTCAAAAACAAAAATAAAGCATTATTTTGCTTTGTAGAGTTATGTTAACTAATTTTTTTATTATTATTCAAACAATAATAGGCATCCTACAATTTGTGTTTGAGCAATAGCAAAGAGGCCTAGGATATCCATTAAAAGAGTAGCAATCCGAGACGTTGGATCCTCCTCCATTTTGAAGACCCTGACTGATCACTTTCTCAGTGTTTGTATTCCATCATTCCCCTGCATATATACATACATACACTGAATGAACGAACATCTTAACATTATGAATTAAAAGGATATTGAAAGATATAGATAAAGCTAGAAGCCATGTTTATAAGTATTACCAAGAATAAGTATTCCCATACACTGATTGGGTATCGTTGAAACTTTCTAAAGTTCCCTGCAAAACAAATAACATACATGGTTCAAACAATGACATTCATAATGGTGGAAACTACCACGAATGAAGAATGTAAGTGAAGGAGGTGATAAACCATACAAGGATCATTGCATCAAGTTTACACAAGGTTGGAAGATTGATATAAAGACACGCTTGCTTACCATACCCTGTGACATAAAAAACAACATTAATATTCACTCATTTGTAAGCACTACTTGCACTTTAAACAGACATGTCAAATTCAAACCTGAACATCAAATTGGAACGGCCATTTAAACACATAGGAAAGTGATTAAGTCACCACATATAAACTACTACCATCTGGGGAATCCTTTAAGATAGGATTAGCTCAACAACATAATCACTAACACGTAGTAGCTAGTCCATCTCTCCTTGCAACATCAATTTCATCTCTAAAGCCAGAGGTTCTAATCTCAAGGGCTGTCTAAAAATGGTGGCTGCCATAAATATTTGGTTGTTATGAATTAGTTTAATGTAAGAGGACATAAGTTTTACCCAAAATAAAATAATGTAGGAAAGTTACAGCCTTGTGTCAATTGCAAAATCAGCAAGATCACAAATAAGTTCTGACTTAAAGCCACCAAGAATAGGGGCGCTATATCAACACTACAACAATGCTCTTCATCGCCAATGGTCATGTATAACAGCATTGAGGAAGAATTGGTTTACAAGGCACTACCGGTACTAAAAAAACTTGCCAGTACTGTTGTTCACAAACAGAATGGCACAATCCTGCATAAGTTGAGCATATAGTTTTGTCTAAATACTGTTGCTTACAAACAAAATGGCATATGTCACATAAGTTAAGGACGTAGTTCCACTATATTACTCTATCTACATCTTAGAGGTTTTTATTCCACTATAAATCTTCTCTATCTACAGCCACAGGTAACAGCTTAGAGTAAGAATGACATTAAATGATCAAACCTTAATTAATACTATTATAAACCATTGTTACTTGTATTTATTTACCCACTATTCCCTACACAAGGATACAAAGAGCATCTTCAAAACAGAGTCATTATTCTACATTGTATTTGCATATTGACACCAAAAGCTTGCACTGTAATGTTGAATAGATTAGAAGAAATGTCTAGTTCTGCAGCGTTTATTATGATCACAACAAATGCATCAAAGTTACCAAGGATTGCACTATCTAGATGTCAAAAGTTTCATTTCCTGAAGCTAAGAGATGCAAATATTTATGCCAAACTTGAGATGATTGCAGCTGCAGAGAGTGTTGACATTGAAGAGGATGCTTTGCACTTGATCACTGCAAACGCAGATGGATCCTTAAGGGATGTTGAGATCACACTGGTTGAATTGAGCCTTCTTGGGATAAATGTAACTAAATCAATGGTTAACCAAATTGTGAGTATTCACTCTACTTGTGTGAAAAATCATTGCAAATGCAAGTGATTAGGACACAACTAACATATATTTTTTCCAATTAAAATTGCTTATCTGTTATCATAGTACCTTTCAAATATTAAAATAATTAGTTTTGAAAAGTTCAAAAATAATTCATTATTTGAAGACCACTCTTGATTGCAAATCACAGGTAGGTCTAGTCCCTGATTAAATATCAGTGTCTTTACTTGGCCTCGTTTTATCAGCGGAAACTTTGGGCACTGTGAGATCCATTAGATAAATAATTGAATCTGGAGTCCAGCCACTGGTTCTTGTAGGGCAATTAGCATCTCTGATAACAGATATTCTCACTGGTTACAAGAAAAAAACAAGAATCTATAAAGGACATTGTTGTGAGTATTAGTAATTACTGATTGGAAGGTGATAAGTCGAAGAAGGGCATGGAACGCTATATAAGTGTTTGGAAGGCTCTCTCCACTTTTTTATTCATTCAAATTTCTTCCATTCCTCTAAATAGAAATAATGGAGTTCACTATACATGAAAATCCTTTTACAAACCTGTGATAGTACCCAAATAAACACATGAAACTCCTCATATTAGTGACATTGGTGGCCGTAGGTTGCTACCCCATAGCTTGAATCATCAAGGTATCTATTGAGATGCTCTTGCACAAGATGATATGCCCTGGTTACTAAACCTTGGTTTGAAAGAATGCACACTTACCCAAGTTGTTAAATAGAGTATGCTTATGTAAACACTAAAGGAACTGGATTAAGTGATGCAATCATGGATAGGGTTTCCATTGAAGAACAATCCTAGACCACACAGCCCATCAGTTTACACACTATTTCATGCAACTGGAAAACAAACACTCTCAATCATAATCTCATAGGCCCCATCCCTACTGACATAGGCATGCTCACTGAATTACAGAGGCTCTCCCTTTTTACAAATAACTTGTCAAGCACCATACCCTCCTCCATAGGAAACCTCTTAGCGTTGACTCACTTGCACTTATTAACAAATAATTTCACAGGCCCCATTCCTCCCGAATTGGGTAACTTAATAAGCTAAATACTGTCTACATTTGGGAAGACAAACTCACCGGACCAATCCCAACTTCCCTCCTCAATTGGCCCTATATATCTAGCACTAACGTGTTATTTTAGACTCGTATATTGGAAAAACTTAAGACAAGCAACATAGAATCGGTCGTATATATAGCACCAGCGTTATTTTAGACTCATCTATTGAAAAAATTTATTACAAGAAACAAGAAATTTAGAGCCCTATATAGAATAAATCCACCACAGCAAAAACATAAAATAAGTTTGATTCTATCTCAATCAAGTATAAGATGAAAGTTTCCTGAATCATTGTGAAATTCAAATTGAAACAATACAAGAACTCAACATCCATATTAAGTTGTAAAACATCAATATTTTAAACTGGTTAAAAGGTGGAATGAATAAAACAACCATATTGCCATTGATGAGGCAGCTATTCATTCATACGAATTTACCACTGATGTGTCCTTGGATGAAATTGTAAGTTCTAACAATATGTGGATTTTACCTAAATAATCAAGAAAGAGGCTTCTTCAGTACTGGTTGGATCAAATTCAAGAAAAAGCCAAAGAAGAATTTTAAGGCTTAACAGATGCTAATAAAGATGTATGCAGTCAAATTCCCAGATAGATATTAAGATGTCTCCATATTTTAAGAAAAAGCAATATAACAGAAATGACAACTACTAGTCTACTACATATGCCAAGAGTTATGATATTCTACAGGCCCTGAGAGCAGAAATAGTTATAATAGAAGAGGCTGTTGAGGTATTGGAGGCAATGATTCTCCCGTATATTGGTTCTTTTACAAAACATCTTATTTTATTGTGAGATCACTTGAAACTGTGATTCCTTATCCAGTGTTTCATGGGAATGACCATAAATTAAGTGTTACCCCACCATGGTCTTAGTTCTCTTATTTCTAGTTTTCGATCTTTCTCATTAATGCTTAATTTGGTTACGGTTCATTCATGTTGAGCACTGTCATAGGCCAAAAAAAATTCTCTACAGTTCTGGTTAAAGCTTAACAATCTCTATGGTTGTTAAGAGTTTGGTTATGGTTTATTGGGCATTTTCATAAGCCCGGGGCATCTAAATTTTACCCCTAGCATTAATGTTTCTAACGTTTAGGTTATAGCCCTTATGGATAAGCTTAGTTTGGTTTTGTTTTTGCTTTAACATTTATAGAGGAACTTCCACAGGACTCATGAGTAGTTTTTCTACTCCTATATATATTATTGTCACTGACATTTTTTGCTACCTCGATTATGCTAGCCATATTGATTACAATAGGCATTGCCAGCTCCTTGTTTCAGAATGCTTTTATATCATGTAATGATTGCCATTGAAGAAAAGAGGATGGAAAAACATAGAGTATTAAAGAGGTATATTTATCTGACAAATCAAATAACTACTAGTACACAATTAGAACATGCTAGAGAAGCTTGGCAGGAGGATTTGGATTTAATGAATGAGATTTTATAAACATAATATCAATCCAATGGTTACATGAGTTAAATGAGGTTTAATTTGAATGATACAAAAGATTGGAGAGATTTTGTTAAAAGCTTTAATGTAACTTACTTTCTAATAATCGAGGAGACCACCTAGAGATTTGTGGGATAAACCAGAGAATTACAGATAAAGTAAAGGTTGATTCAATAAGTCCATAAACATGTATATACATACCTCAGGGGACATCATTCCATAAGTGGAGGAAGTATAGTCTATACTGACAGCCTTAATGTAACTTCCCACTTTTGTGATACCCACAATTTATATGAGAGAAGCCTCCACCAGGGTCAGGCATGGAACATTTATTGAATTCATTGGATTCTCTGCCATGCCTTCTCCCTCTACAGGCAGATTCACCATCACTGGGATTCCGAAGGATGCCAAATGATCTGTTGGTCCAACTCTGCTCAGCATTAGCTACTGTGGGCTTCCAAGAGCACCTGCTGAGATTATTATCTCACTTCCTGTCCACCTTGTCATAAAAGCATTGTGTCTATTCCCATTTTCATTTGTATACATAACCCCAGATGTTGCAGGCCTCAGAAGTCCTAAAGATTATTTTTTTCAACTCGAATGGCGTTTATACCAATGAAAAAGCATCTGGTCACCGACTGATTAAGCTCTGCAAAATACAATAGCACTATAGAGATGTTGGTCGTGGGTGCTCCGAGGTTAAAATATATGTTGTCCGTCATTTCACTGACAACGGCTGTTTGCATCACATTAAGTGGAGCACGGTTTTGGGTGTTGGTTACCCAAATGTTCTGCTTAGAAGTTAAGATCTTTGTTCCGTCAATAACCCAAGGTTCCCACAGGCAGTCAAATGGGTTTTTAGGAGACCTAAACATTTAATTATGAAACCGTTAAAAGATATAAAACAATTATGAAAGTATAAGAATTTCAAGATTGCTGAAAAATGTGAGAAAGTTTACCTACTCCTGTATTCACTTTCAAAATCATATCTTCCTATCAAATCCAACATGGTACCTGGGTGAGTCATATTATACATTTCTTGTTCAATTTTTCTCAACTCGATAGCGGATATAAATGGATCATAGCATTTTGAGGTTCGGATCAAGCAAATATGCACCTTTTTGCTTTGACTGACCAGAATCTTCTCTTTCACTACTAGTGGGTCGTCATCATCGAATGTCACCTTTTCCATGTAGAACATACCAATGGTGCCTCAATAGAGTAATTGAAGCCTCGAGATTCACTCGAATTAGCGTCAAGAAATGGCACTCTCAAAAGGTGGGGAAGATTTGGTTCGAGGGGCAACTCATAGCAAGACTTATTAAGTGGCTTGGGGAACAGCCATAGGATTTTGAGGTAAAATTCGTCAGAGTTGTCATCCTCATAGTATGATACTGCTTTATGGCCAAGGTCTTTGAAATAATCATCAGTAACCCATGAAATATTCGATACATTATCAGTACGATTTCCTCCTCCACTGCAGTCGATACTCTGAAAAACTGATCACATAAATCAAATTTATTTGTCCCTCAGAGTCTACTGACAAAGAAACCAAAGTTATTTATAAAATAAGAAATAAATACAGCACTTGGTTGAGCATTAGCAAAAATTACAGTCCACAAGAGGATGATGGTCATAGCCCCTGTGTATTTACTGCAAGCAACAGCTTCCATTGATAAATGGAAAGCAGATTTGTAGTTATGTGGTACATATAATACATTATTGAACTAACCATTTGTTACCTCGATTGATCCTTGGTATCCAGTAGAATGCATCTCTTCCCAACCCAAGACAAACACCAATCTCTTTTGCACAGCTGTTCTCTGCCTCGAGATCCAGACTCTGTATGTCAAAAATCACAAATGAATTCACAAGGCCAAAAAGGAGTATAGATAAAGCGATGAAAGAGTCTATGACATATGCCAGACCAAGCAATCTATGTGTTCATTTTAATAAAAAGGATCCCCCTACACATAGATTTTATCAAAGTTCGCCACAAACAACTTTTTTGTACAATGGTTAATTACAGGAACTTTGGCAATATCCATTTCTTCTGATTGTTTCAATAAAGCAGAGAACATATTTCTATAAAAAATATGCAGCCAAAGTCTTGCATTATTCCCAAATTGTTTCAATAAAGCAGAGAACATATTTCTATACCAAATATGCAGTCAAAATCTTGCATTATTCTCGAAAACATAGCTGGGAATGATCAAACTATGAAAGTCTTGTCTATGAACAAATTCTTCAATCGCAATCTGCATGTTCATGTTTACATTATTGAAACCCATGTAGTTGCTTAGGCCAATATATCTATTGTTCATGAATTAGCTTAAATAAATTGAATTATTGTATGCATTTGATACAATATACCATGATAATCCTAGAATTTTTATGTGTTTATATCTGTATGGTTAGATACTTCACATTTTCCTTAAATTTTAAGTTCCATAGTTACCTAGAGATGTGAGGGTACAGGTATTGGCACAGGGGCAGTTATTTTAAAAGAATTGTTTTTCCATGTTAAACCACCACTGTCCCTTTAGTTCTTTCATCTTGCAGCTACTAGAGTTGTGCCAGGTTAATCAAGGAGTTTAGAAGAAATCAATAAATAGTCACATAGGCCATAGGTGCTAAGAATACATCGTGCTACAGTTAATAACAATGATCCAAATAAGATAGAATTCGAAAACAAAGACTAGGGTCCAATGAAGTGGGGATTATTAATCTATATCCTAGCAGAATTATTAACATGTTAGAGATTAACATGGAGTAGAGAATCCATTGCCTTTGCTAGTTCTTTTGGTATAAAATATAACTAAAGAAGGATCGATACCTAACCACTCAAATTAATAGTTAACACGAAGTAAAAAGAGATCCCCTATTCTTAACATGAATCACCAAAGCATCAAAATATGGGACCAATACATACATTTTTTTGCCCTGTTCGAGAAATGAGTGATGACTATCGAAATTGATCCAATGTTGTGCAGCATATCAAGGCTATTAAATCCATGGGCAAGGTAAGGGAGACTAACTCACACAAGGGTTTTCATATGACCTGTGTTTTGAGGGGAAAACTAGATTCCATCTGATGAGGAACAATTCATTATTGCCATTAAAATCAAGGGTGACCAAAAGCATGAATTCTATATTTGCAGGGTAATCAAACAATTAACCATAGAATGAGAAAACCCTTACCCAAATCCCTGAATTGGTAGCCGCATTGGTAGCCATAAAAACGCCCTGATATTATTTCACGTAAGACATAACCGCAGTACGATGCCTAATTCCCAAGATAATACAAGAATTAGATGTATTTTCATAAATCTTACACAGCAATTTCGGCTTAAAGGACGGCCACTTTGGGGAGAAGGGGTAATGGTTACACAGCCCAGGCCACTTCGAGGACAAGGATTCGAATCCCGCCACACAAAATAAACACCAAAAGAAAAATATAAACCTATTAGCACGATCGGCTCTACGATTTTCTAATTCTTTTAGATTTTTACCGTGAAATTTAAGTGTGTTTCCTACTCTACAACTGAAACAAATCATAAAATTCCTTCCGCAATCGCTGTAATGTAAAACTTCATTTATTTTGCAATCAAAGGTTTCAAAGGAGCAAGATTGAATGGATCACTTACCACAATTAACAATGGCACTTAGCTGAAAATTATTTTTTCGCAAATTCCTCTTGATTGGACAAAAAATGGGAAGTATCTGCCCTTAAATTTTCATTCAATTTCTCTATCAGCGGCTGAATTCATCCCGCAACTTGTTAATCCTGACAATTCGCACTTCAGATCTGAAATCGATTTCGCAGTTCTCTGGAAATATTAAATGAAAGGTTTTGACTTTCTATGATGATTCTCGTAACATGCTGCTTAATTCCCTGTAAAATTGATGGAAGTTTCCATGTGATATTCAAGTCGGAGGCTAATACATTTTGCAAAATAAAATAAAATGAATTTCTAGGGTTTCTAAAATTCAATAAAATAATTACCAGACAAAATCAATTCCCTATGGCTCGAATCTTCAACCCTCGTCAGATTTATTGAATGCAGTTTTTAAAAAAATGGAATGGATCTCTTTCCAGCTGCTACCTTTCTTGATCCTTCAGTCGTCTATTCTCTCTCCCTGTGAATTAAGCCCTTGATATTGGATTTTGTGAACGTGGGAGTCTGATTTTTGGAACTGCTATTACCAATTAGTAAACCCAAAAATGCTCTCAGGATGGTTGCATGATTTTTGGAACTGCAATTAACAATTAGTAAACCCTTTGTGATTATTCTCTCCCTTGAAAAAAGAGCGCAAATCATGTTTTCACCACCGAAAATAAAAGCCATAATTTTTGTTTCTAAAATAAATAAATAAAAATTTTAACAAAAAAAATTAAGAAAACAAAATAATTAGAGACAATTTTAATTAGAGACAAAAGTCTAAATATTGTCTCAAATTATCATCTCAAATGACCCTCCTACGTAGTAGTGAATGGCCATCTCAATTTTGGCCAAATTGTATGCAGCCTAGTTAATTCATCTCAACTCTTAATAGCCAAAATATAGCGCTACATAGATAAGTCAGACTTTATTTCACAACATCCTCCATTTTTGCATGTGAAATGGGGTGAGATTGGAATAAATTGAGACCAAGATTCATAATTAAAATAAAGTGATGAATTTATTCATCTAGATGGCCTAATGAATTTAAAAATCTTGAAGACTAGTCTATCTTATTTTGCATTGTGTCCAACTTAAAAGGATATAAGCGAAAGATGAAGCTAATTATGGTAGGAAAGGGATTTTGCACCCCATATGTTCCTCCTCTTCATTAAAGATTGGGCATGAGCATAGTTTGTATTTGTGATAGGGTTGTTGAGGATGAGCTGACCGGGAGACTTCTACAATACATCCTAAGGGTGGCAAATACCTAATTGCCCAATGCCAACTATATCATAATGTATGATCAGAAAATGATGTTCTTGTCATTTCCATGCAACATAATATGTTTTAATATTCTTAAGTCCCAATAAAATAATGTATTTATACCAAGGTTGTCTAGGTGTGCAGGTTTAGGTACACAGCATTACAGGGCTAGGGTCCTTAGACTTAATTATCTTAATAAAAAAGATAATATGTATCTTTATCTATATATGTTTTGCAATGAAGAGGGCAATTATTTATTTAAATAATTTGTTACATAAAAATATTAACATAATTTTACATATTTATAATTTAATTTAATATTAAAAATTTGATATAAGACAATGAAGTGAACCTTAAAAAATGAGTTAAAAAATAGACATGTACTTTATAATTAAAAACACAAAATTGTTAGTTTGGATTATCTCTCCAGTAAAAGGATTACACACGGTTAAATAGATATTTAAAATATAATTCACCATTAATTTTTGGAACTTTGCTTATGATAATTAACATGGTTCAAATTCAAAATTTTCTTAGAAGATACACCAACAATAAACAAGTGACATGGTTCATCTGTGTCATTTTGCTTGGCTATTACAAGACAATAGAATTACATAGATTGCCGCTTTACTACTTTTACATTTAAATGCATGTATCATAAAAATAGTTGTTGATGGCCTAGTTTTTACAAGTTTTATTTTAAGAGAATCAAACAAATTGATGGACAGAGTTTAGTTGACAGAGTTGTGACTCAATTGATAAGAATGATGGTGTTACACCATTATTGAAAAAAATTCAAAAAAATAAAATCCCTTAAGATATCCGATATAATGACAATTAAAAAAACTAAATATTCTTCTGATGTACTTTTGAATTAAACCCCACATACTCAAAATCAAAACAAATACAAAAACTAATCATTATAGCATAGTTATGAAGCATAACAAACAAAATGCCCTGAACCACCACCATGGTAACCACCATTTTGTTATCCTAAGAAATAGTTCACTCTGTTTAATAACCTCCTCACATCACAGAGAGCATTTCGGTTCAAAAGTAGATAATTGCCACAGTATATGATTGTAACGTTCTAAGGCCAAATAAGTCAAAATTGTTTGTGCTTGTCTGCTTTATGCAAATAATTATCATTACTATGTTAAATGTAACTTTAAAGTCAATTGTTTTATAGTTTTATTTTTTTCGAGTATGATCTGCCATCCTTAAAAACTTTTAAGCCGTACTTAGTATAATTTAAACAGTCACTTCCCACTCCTTGTGCTATGTTAATAATATCCAATCCTCCTTTGTATTTGTGCTCGTTATATGTTCATGCAAACTATATATTGATCAATATATTCCTCTGAAAATATGGCCTTGAAAAATAATTGCCTAAACATTTATTCTTGCAAGACCATGAGTTGGTATGAAGATGGTTCAGATGAGGAGAGCTTTGACTGTTTCTCAAATCCAAATATGTTGCCACCTTTGGGCTCTAGATGGAATTTTAATGGGTAGACTAGGGAATATATCGTTTCTCCACATGCTCCTTGTTACAAGTATGAACAGTAACAACAGTTACAGGTTATAAGTTTTTCTGGATAAACTACTTAGAAACTAATGAAACTGCTTTTATATGAAGTGTAGAGTGACCAAACTTCATTTTCTTGATGAAGAGGAGAATACATGGTATTTTTGTTAAGATACGTGTTGTTTTTTGTTGATGTTATTGTGGTATCTGTTTGTGTATTCATTGTTGGAATGGATTGAATGGCTTCATATCTTGGCTTTTGCATTCTATCTCTTATGGCTTAAGCACCTAGGTTTGGTGTTTTGATGTGGATTTACATTTACATAATTAGAAGTAAATTGTTTTGTGTTATAGTCTTTGTTTGCTTTAATCCAATGTACTCATTGCAACAATAATGATTATGGGTATTGCAACCCATTAATTTTTACTTTTTTTTTGGATAAAAAATGTTACAATTTTTTAAATCCAAATTCCCTGCCACTTAGTGACCCATCATCAAAACAATTGATCTAAAAGCAGTTATTTTACATCTAGCAATAATAGTTCAGATATCTTAAATATATTTATCTGAAAAATATGGAGATGTATTAATCTTGAGGTGCCTATTTTCGATTTGTTACACAGATTTCTTTATTGACGGGTTCCACATTGATTAATGACTCCATCAACTTCTCTGCAACTGCAAATTTTCCAGTGACTGGTGACAAATGGCCTCAATCTAGCTGCACCACTGCGTTGAGTTCAAAAAAACCTTTCTAGAAAAAAATTAATGAACTTCAAGCTCCATTGTAAGCCAAAGATACTCCAAATTTTCAATCCAAATTTTCAATCATTTTCTCCAAGCAAGAAATAAAACTTTGAGGTCTTGCATTTTTTTAATATACTCATTCAACACAAAATTACACTCGCTCCTCCAATCCCCTTATCTATCAATATAGTTTACACCTATTAACATAATTAAGAATTTCATTTTGCTTTCGTATATGTATATGCTTAGATTATATGGATGTATTCTCCAGGGATCTATTGCGAAAATTGTGATCATTCATGCCTTCATTAATATGTGTTTCCGAAGGCAGGGGCAGTGAAAAACAAGCTGTCATTAGATACCCATTGGGTTTTCCATGCCAATTACTTCGAAAATTTTGAATACTAATATTGTTAGATCTCTTGTAGATTTGGGATCTCGTGATAATAATTTAGTATTAGTTTTGGGAGGTGTGCTATAAAATGACAAAACACACCTAAGACTTGTCATTTCTACAATTGCAAGAGAAAAAGAAAGAATTCAAAAAATAAGAAGTTCAATAGCATTAATTATGCTTATGCTGACATTGTTTGTGCATTCACTAGTGAAACTCCTTGGCTCAGAAAGAGCCCACTACGGATTATTTCTTGCCAAGGGCAAAGTTGGCAAGAAGTTTTCAAAACCTCCGACTCTACCAAACCCACATTAAAAAAAACACACACTATTGAATGGTTTCAATTATTTCTTTTTGTATTTTCTCTCTTTTTTGTGGGGCTGCTGGAATTTTCTTAGCTATTTGCAATCAAATGGTTCCATGAAATATGAATGTTTTCCATCCCCACAATTAGTAGCCTGCGGGAATTTTCTTAGCTATTTGCAATCATATAGTTCCATAAAATATGGATGTTTTCCATCTCCAATGTAATTATTTAGTATTCAGCATTTAAAGCTATCAGTATATAATTTTTGAGAAAAAAATTACTACACATTAGCTTCCAATTGGCAAGAAATCTCCCTAAAAAATCTTAAATGGTGGTGTGAACTTCCAGGTGCTCTTCAAAGTCTCCTACTGAAAAATCACTAGTCAGCATTTTTATGGTAAAGATTATTTTATGATTCATGGGACTATGTTTATGCTTCATGGGACCACCCTTGCAGTAATAGAAATAGGAGTGGTATCCCCATTCATTGAGCACATCCTTAGTTTTATTTCTTTATTCAATACCTGCAATATTGTTACTTTTGTGAAATAATCTTCAGTTCTACTGGTAAAAAATGGGGATGCATTTAGTGTTTTTCTTGTCTATTCTAGGCTAGCTGTACTTTTACAATCATATTAACCCATATGGTCATTTGTGGATGTAAATATAATTTATTTCATTACATGTTGTAACAAACACAAGCACTAATCATGGTAACTTCACAAGAAATCTTTGTATCAAGCCAAGTATAGAGCAATACCTTCACTTCAAGACTTTTATGTATTAAAACCCGTGGATAACCCCCAGATATCCATGGCAACCCTGAAATTTTTTGTGAAACGGTTCACCTCCAAACTTATCGTAGGCCAAGTAGTGCGCTAAAACCCACAGTTAGCAGTGAGTAACTAACCGTGGTTATTCGTCATTAACTGCGGGTTTTAGGGCACTGCTCAAACTTGACCTAATTATAGTGTGAATATGACAAAAATGTTATATATATATATATATATATATATATATATATATATATATATATATATATATATATATATATATCATTTGCTATCCTTTTCGTTGCAATTTTTAGTTTTAGGTTTGCATATGTTTTTGTTCATTTGTCATCGTGTATTCAGGTTGATTGTCGTTCATAACCCTGTGTAAGCTCAAGCATCCAACTGCAGCGATATTTGAAATGCTTGTTGTTTGGGCCTTGAGTGACAAGTTTGAGCCATTTGGAAGTTTCAACCATGAGTGACGAGCAATAAGCTTTCAGCAAGGCTCGAGCAGCAAGCTTTCAGTAGGATTTCAAATATTCAACATCAAATTTTAGCAGACTGTGTCACAATGTTTGCTATCATTAAGTTTATGTTGTCATTGTATGTTGTATGTTAAATACCCATTTTCATGCAGAGATTCTAACAACGGATTGTAACCAGGTTTTAATATAAGCTTCAAAGCAACTTCAAAATGGCATCTAGTTCCCATAGGCCTAAGAAGTCTGAAGACTTAGCATGGAAACATTGTTATGACGACCCAAAAAACATCATATGAAATTATTGCGTGTTTAAGATGAGTGCAAGAGTCAATCGCTTCAAATACCACATAGCACGAATTCTAGCTAATGATGTGTGGCGATGTAAAAAGGCACCACTTGAGGCTCAAAGAGAAATGGTTGCTATCTTATTTGCGTGAAAAGGAGGGAAAAAATGACTGCTAAAGCACTTGCACCCGTGATGAATAGAGGGGCAACAAGAGTTGATATTGATGAGTTAGAAACCTCTGGCTCTTCTCTTGCCCAGAGGGTAGATCAAGGATGGGGCTCACCTAGCAGAGGCAGTTCAAGTTCACCTTCATAGAGCTTTTTTACTCCTACAAATACCCCTGGGGCACAAACTTCATTTGAAAGTACGGCTTGGAAGAGAGTATTGCATAATGACGCAGGGGTGGTTGTGGCAAAATTCTGGTACTACAACAACATCCTATTCAATGTCATGAAAAACCCATACTAGGATAATTTGGTAGTTGCTTTGACCATTGTTGGGAATGGGTTTAAAGCCTCCACTCATGACTAAGAGGTCCAATGTTAGAGGATGTTGTTAAAAATATATAAATTATTATAGATGAGTAAAAAAGAATATGGCACAAGAAGGGTTGCAACATTTTGAATAATAGGTGGACAAATGAAAAGAACCGCACCTTGATTAATTTAGCTTCAGAAAGTGTAGCACAATATTTCTAAACCCAAAACTGATATGTTATTGCTGCAATTCTTAGATGTAAAATAATATTTCAATAGCCATTGAAGTTCAAAAGTTCCATTGTCATTATTGAATTCAAAATGTTGTGTAACATGCAACTAGCTAATTGTGGGTGGCCTCTGATTTCATAAATGCAAATGTTGAGAGACTTTCTTGATTGTCTTGGTGTGATACTCAGCATGGGTGTTCCTGTTTGTGCTAGGATTTGCAACACCAGAGGGGAACCTTCTCGTTGTTGATACCATTGTTAACACATTCTTTGCCATTGATATCATTTTGACCTTCTTTGTGGCTTGCATAGATGATAGAACACACATATTGATAGACAATCAAAGCAAATTGCCAAGAGGTATGCCAAGCTATCTAAAAACAAATTATCTTTTTAACAACATATTAAAAACCATCAAAGTTATTAGATTATAGGGCTCTAGTCCAAAGTGTTGTGGTGTAATGGTAACTGCTGAGAATCTGTAAAGAGTGATTCAGCCTTGCTCTGATAAATATTTATAACTCTATTTCTAACCCATTTAACATAGGTGTTTCTATTTGGGAGTCCCTTTGCCTTAATTTTTGTCAATATATGAATAAAAGGTTATAAAAGAATGAGTAGTACTTATGGAAAATAGTTATAGAAAATAAAAATAAAATATGTAAATATGGGATGTCTTTATATAACCTTTTTCTATAAGGAGGCATCCAATACAATCAAAATGACATAAAGAAGATTAGCATGGCCCCTTTACAAAGATGACACATTCCATTTGCTCATGTTCTTAGATTGCGAGCCATTTGTAGTTCATTAAACTACAAATTGAAAATGTTTTTGGCAATTTGAGAGGTTATTGTGTAACTGATATGGGGTACACTAGGGGGCATAATCATATTTATAACATTTTTTTTTAATATGGTCTTATGTTTTGCCCATACCATGTTAGAGGCAGCCCATAACCTTACCAAGATTTGGCAAATAAAAACGATCACAGGAGTCCAATACAATAAACATAGTAAATTACAATTACAAGTGAACAATAAATCTTGTAGGACCGAGCAAATGCTTATAAAAATTTAAACAAGAAAATGAAATAGAGATCTCCCTGCTCCTTTCCCTAAGCTGCAGACTATAATTTGAATTCTTCTAAGTTCTCTATCGATGTCAATTTTAACCCAATTCTGACCCATAAGAGTAATTAAGATATATAAATGGTGTGAAAATTTTGCAGGTATATTTCAACATGGTTCATAATAGATGTGGCTTCCACAATACCAATGGAGGCCCTAAGTTATCTTATCAGAGGACAACATGTAGGCTTCAGCCTATACTACAGCTTGCTCAATATCCTACACCTTTGGAGTTTAAGAAGAGTAGAAGACTTTATTCACCATGCATTTTTAATTTTAATTTTTTTCTTTTTCCTACATCCAACCATTAATTAGGTAGTAATTGCATTTCAATCCAATCACAGAACATCAGAAATGAAGGGATTCATAGTTAGAGATGAACATTCAATAAATGATTTATATGGATGTGAATGCAAGCTTGAGGAGGACATAAGGCTCAGCTACTTTTTGATAGGATGAGCAAGGCTCCTATGTGTAAGAACTACTTATTAATTGTAATATCTGTCATTCTATTTTCACCTCTCTTAATTTATGTTTACTAATAATTTAAACAACTTTATTTCAATTAATTTTTAATATTAATAATTATTAATATTAAATTAAATAATTTTGAATGTCCACAATGTGTGTAGTAACTTATACACTTTACATACCTATTCAATAGTTACAATAATATTTTATAAATTAAAGGAAAGTGCTTTACATAACAATAATATTTTATAGATTAAAATAAAGTGCTTTACAAAAAAAATTGTACGGGATTTTTTAAATTGGTGTTTCAAGCCACAATTTGTGGCCTACCATCACAATGAATAAATGGGATCACAAATTGGATCTCCTAATATAAATAACTCCATACAATAAGAGGTAGAAAATCTGCTTGATGTCGTTTCTCAAAATTCTTGACAAACTTTTGGAGATTCCTTCCCAATATAGGAAGAAAGCCTTAGGACAGTGTGTTGAGTCAACTGATGTGTGTGAAGTTGTTTATCATTCTTTGTCTTTTAAAGGCCTCGTTATTTATTCCCTTATAACCATTCCTATTAAAAAAATTATCAAATGTTGCAATTCGTCTTCAATATGCTTATCATGAGTGATCCTTTATAATCTTATCATGAGTGATCCTTTATAGTCTCTCCTATAAATTAAAAAAATACTTCATTTAAGAGACCACTCCATATACCAAACTACTTTTAGATTGCATCATACCCAAAAAAAAGTTTTTTATATAAAAAATATAAATAAAAACCATTCACCAAAAGACCCACTTAATCATATCTTAAGAAAAATATTGCAATATTCAGGGCCTACTTTGAGGTAGGGATGGGCATATCCATAATAGCAAATGACAAGGGGTGATTGCTTGGCCCTTAATGATTTGGGTGGCATTTCTATTTTAACTTATGGGCAATTGTCTTTATTCTTAATGGGGTGGCAAAGTCTTGCTACTTGAGCCTTAAGCTGTGAGTTTTGAATGCTTAAGAGAATGAAATCAAGATTTTAGTTCCAACGAACTGGAGGATAAATTAATCAAATAAGAAGAGCTTAACCTGACGCTACATTTTACTCTAAATTAATCAAGTCTTTGCATTTTAAGAGCTTAGGTGATTCTTAATAGGATCTGGAGTGTTCTTGGGTCATCCAAATGGCTTGCCACATCAACCTGCTAGAGATTGCAAACTAAGACAAGAGTCCAATAAATATATCTGTTAATTAAGATATTAATATCGAAAAATATAAGAAACATGTGGCGTGCGTTCAAGTTCAGAGTCTTAACAGCTCAAAATCAAAATCTTCCAAATATTATAATATTAATTTGTGAACTGAGGGAGGTTGGAGAAAGCCCAAGAAAAATATGAAGGGGGTCATACCTTTTTTTTGGGGGTCACAGCTTAATCTGAATAAGCCTTCTATTAACTTATTATCAATAAAACAGTGGTCAACATAATATCATGGCCCACCTGATAGAACACAGCACTGTAGGTTGGAAAAGACCAGCAAGTTAAAGAATCAAAAATATCCTTCAAATCAAGTAATATAATGTAATGTCCCGTGACGGGTGGGTGATCTCACGCCGGCGGGCCCCACTACAGGGTGCCTCACTAGTTTGTCGAGGTCCGTACCAGGTGGTAATGCCCGACGGTCCTTCGTGACTGGCTAAGATGACTCGGAAGAGGAGTCCATCAAGCCGCGGTTTTGTGGTCTGACGGCCAGACTCCCTTGGTATCAGAGCGCAGGTCTCGGGGTCGAGACCTTCCTGGGCGAACGGAGTGTAATGTCTCGTGACGGGTGGGTGATCTCATGCCAGCGGGCCCCACTACAGGTTGCCTGGCTGGTTTGTCGAGGTCCGTGCTAGGAGGTAATGCCCGACGATCCGCCGTGACTGGCTAAGATGATTCGGAAGAGGAGTCCATCAAGCCGCGATTTTGTGGTCTAACAGCCAGTCTAATACCACTGTAATGGGCACCTCTGATACGCCCAAAACTAACCTAGATGAAATCCCTTGACTCCAAAACGGTTTGCTTGTATTTTTTTTTTTTTGCAAGGTCTTATGCATGTAGCATAAATATAGAATTGAAAGCATAGACACACAACTGAAATAACCAACACACTGTATTTATATTGATTGCAAAATGAGTAAACAAGTACGATGTTGGCCACGCGACAACTCACTAAATACTCCAATAATGGAATGAACATTGTTTCAAGTGAATATCCCCAGCGAGTACTGAAGGTGCGATCATTTTGTTCTCCGTCAAGCAGAACTACAGACTCTGCAGGCTGGTTTCTACAGACTCTGCAGGCACGCTTCTACGGACTCTGCAGGCTAGTTTCTACGGTCTTTGCAGGCTGGATTCTACGGACTCCGCAGGCTAGTTCTACGGACTCTGCAAGCTGGTTTCTATGGACTCTACAGGGTGGTTCTACGAACTCTGCAGGCTGGTTTCTACAGACTCTGCAGGCACGCTTCTACGGACTCTGCAGGCTAGTTTCTACGGTCTTTGCAGGCTGGATTCTACGGACTCCGCAGGTTAGTTCTACGGACTCTGCAAGCTGGTTTCTATGGACTCTACAGGGTGGTTCTACGAACTCTGCAAGCTGGTTCTACGGACTCTGCACGTTGGTTTCTACGGACTCTGCACACTAGTTCTACGGACTCTACAGACTTGATTCTCCCGACTCTTACTGCAGATAGTGGCTGCTACGAGATGCTACAGTGACATGGCTGCTACAGTGTCGGGTTGCTATAGTGACACCACTGCTACAGTGATGTGGCTGCTACAGTGGCACGGTTGCTACAGTGCGCGGCTGCATGACGCTGAAAGCACAGACTCCAAAAACCAATCCCAAGGATTGATGTCTAGAGTGCTACAGATGAGGACGTTCTTAAATGCCCAAAATAACCTGCAAACTGCAAGTGCATCAATTTTTTCTTCTTATCCAACATGCCTAATGAAGCCACAAACACTTCATTTTATTCTTTCTCCAAGGGGGCGACTCAACTCTCATGAGCAATGTGGGATAAAAGATGTGCAACATTTTATATATTAAAATATTACTTATGTCTCCCTTGGGTACCATCCCCATAAAGTAAATATATTTAAAGTAACACTTTAATATCTTGCAATTAAGTTAAATGTTACTTTTATAACACTTCAGGGATTAAAATATAATAGCAATCGGACTCCAAATAGCGCAAGTGATAGTTCGCCGAAAAGCTCTCGTCGAGGAGTATCAAATCCAATCATCAAAACTGGCATCCGCTGTGTCCTGCTATCTTACTACAAATAGTATGCCTGAAACTGAGTAAGTCAACTCCATTTTGGCCCAAACTGGAAATGACTAGGCCAAAACACTCTAGGATCCCTTTAAACTCTTCGTTAGCCCTCGGTACCATGTAGAACTAAGCTAATGCACACACATTTGGTCAACTGCTAAAGTGGGGACATTACAGTCTGCCCCCCTTGAAATTGCTTGTCCTCAAGCAATCTTAGCCCAGCCTGCTGCATAACCTGCTCACTCTCCCATGTAGCATCCTCCTCCAACAGGTCTCTCCATCTGACCAAATACTCCTTCACTATCATGTTTCTGAGTTTCCTCTCTCTCATGTCCAAAATAGCCTCAGGTACTAACACGAGCTTCCCCTCATCCAAAGAAGGTAAATCTATAGAAGGCACTACACTCTGACCAATGGCTTTCTTAAGCCTAGACACATGAAATACATTGTGCACCCGACTGCCCTCTGAGAGCTCAAGCTCATAGGCGACTTCACCCACTCTACGAATCACCCTGTAGGGACCATAAAATCTAGGCTTCAGCTTCCCTGCTCCGCTCTTCTTGAGCAATGACTGCGTATATGGCTGTAGCTTCAAATACACCATGTCCCCCACCTCGAAACTGCGTTCTACCCTATGCTGATCAGCATACAACTTCTGTTGATTTTGAGCCTGTTGTATATTCTCCTTGAGTGCTCTCAGGATATCTTGACTATCCTGCAATAGGTCTTTGGCTTTGGGCACTCTGCTATCCCCCAAAGCCATATCCATGAAGCTTGGTGCTTCATACCCATACAATGCCATAAATGGAGTCATTCTGATGGTCATGTGATACGTGGTATTGTAACAATTCTCCCCCATGTGTAACTACTTAACCCAGGTTCTCTGATGCGCAGTCACATAGTTCCGCAAATAAACTTCCACCCATTTATTTACTATCTCTGTCTGCCCATCTGTCTGAGGATGGTAGTTTGTACTAGGTGTAAGATCTGTACCGCACACCCTTAACAACTACTACCAAAAGGCGCTCATGAACTTGCTATCCCTGTCACTAATAATAAATCTCGGTAACCCATGCAACCTGAAAACCTCCCTAAAGAACAAATCTGCCACCTGAGCTGTTGTATAAGAAGGGATAGCAAAGAAGTGAGCAAACTTCGTCAATATGTCTACCACCACATAAATGCAATCTCTTCCCTGCACTAGTGGTAGGCCAGTGATGAAGTCCATAGAAATGCTTTCCCATTCCCTGTCTGGAATGGGTAAGGGCTATAGTAAACCAGCAGAAAACGTCTGCTCTTCCTTATTCTGCTGACAAACTGCACACTCCCTGACATACCTCTGAACATCATCCTTGAGCCCTTTCCATGAGAACCGCTCTTGGATCTGTCTGTAGGTATTGAAGACCCCCAAATGCCTAGCCATAGGTGCATCATGAAATGCCCTCAGTATCGTCTCTCTTAAATGTGATGACGGAATCAAATAAATCATGTCCTGAAATCTGATCAACCCATCTATCACCTCATAGCGATCATCCTATATAGTGCCTAAAATCAATCCAGAAGCCCAAGCATCTCTGCCATATTCTGCTATAATCTTATCCCTCCAATCTCCTGAAATCTCTGCAAGAGCACAAATGTGAGGTCTTCTGGATAAGGCATCAGCGACTACATTCTTCTTCCCTTTGACAAACTCAATGTCAAAGTAATAAGCCTGCAATTTAGTGACCCACTTCTGCTGTCTGTCATTCAAGTCTCGCTGGCCCATGAAATACTTTATGCTGTTGTGATCCGTCTTGATCACAAACTTCCCTCCAACCAAGTAGGATCGAAATTTGGCCCAAGGCATGCATGATGGCCAACATCTCCCGATCATAAATAGAATAGCTCCTCTCCACCCCTTGGAGCTTCCTACTCTCAAAATCAATGGGATGCTTCTACATCAATACTGCTCCGATCCCATCACCCGATGCATCACAATGAAGCTCAAAAGGCTTCGTGAAGTTGGGTAGAGCTAGAACTGGACATGAAGACATCACCTGCTTGAAATGTTCAAAACGTTGTTGTGCTGCCTTTGTCCATACAAAAGCTCCCTTCTTGGTGAGATCTGTTAATGGTGTTGTAATCTATGAAAAACCTTGCACAAATCTCCTATAGAACCTACATAACCCAAAAAACCCTTTGAGTTGTGTAAGGCTTGTTGGAGTAGGCCAATCAACAATCGCCTTAGTCTTTCCTGGATCCACCCTAACTCCATCAGCACTAATAATATGGCCAAAGTAGAGCAACTTTGTCATGCCAAACTCACACTTCGATTCCTTGGCATACAGTGATTCCTTCTCCAAAACAACCAGCACCTCCTCTAATTGTTGTAGGTGCTCCTCCCAAGTCCTACTGAATACCAGGGTATCATCAAAGAATATCAATACAAATCTTCGAAGTGCCTTCTAAACCCCTGATTCATACAACTCTGGAAGGTAGCTGGAGCGTTGGTTAGCCCAAATGTCATAACCAAAAACTCAAAGTGCCCATAGTGACACTTGAAGGCAGTTTTTTCTATGTCCTCCGTTCGCATTCTAATCTGATGGTATCTTGAACGTAAGTCTATCTTAGAGAAATACCGTGCTCCATGCAGCTCATCAATCAACTCATCAATCCTAGGGATGGGGTACCTATTCTTAATTGTCTTCTTATTGAGAGCTCTATAATCAATGCACATACGCATTGTCCCATCCTTTACCAAAACAACCGCTGAAGCAAAGGGCCTTTTGCTTGGCCTAATATGCCCCATCTCCAATAGCTCCTTTATCGACTTCTCTATCTCATCCTTATGCTTTTTAGGATGGCGGTAGGGGGTGATGATGACTGGTTTAACCCCCTCCTCTAGCTCAACAACATGCTCTATACCCCTCTCAGGAGGAACCCCATGTGGAATGCTACCAAACACCTTATCATGCCTATAAATGATCTCCTGTATATCTGAAGGATGGCTTTTAACCTGCTACTCTGGAGGTGTAGGCATGATCAGACATTCAGCTGCCCACTCTACATCATCATGTCTAAATAACCGTTCCATCCTCTTTAATGATACCACCCTAAGCCCCCCATCGGGTAAACCTCGAAGCACCACCTTCTTGCCCTGATGCTGAAACCTCGTCTCCAACTTAGCCAAGTTGAAGCTAAACTCTACCAGAGAAGCCATCCATGTCACTCCCAAGATGACATCATAATCACCCATGTCAACTACATAGAAATCGTCCTCCAACTCATAACCTTCACCCAATCTAAGGCGAAGATTTGAAATCTTCTGCATGCACACTAATTTCTGGGCATTAGCCACCATAACTCTAAATCCAGCATGCTCCTCCGTTTTCCAACCCCTCTTAGCCACTAGCTGTGCATCTATAAAATTGTGAGTGGCCCCTGTATCAATCAATGCAATCACCCTCGGTCCCTGTATCATACCACGCACCTTAAAGGTAATTGCCTTTTGGGCTTCGGTCAACCTGGGGAGGGATTTCTCATCCCCTGAACTCTCCTTGGAAGCATTGCTCTCTTGACTAGACTCAGAATCAAATTGTTGCCCCTCATCCTATGACTGTGACTCCTCAATTGAAAAGTACTCCATCTGCTTGGCTTTAGCCTTCAAAGGACACTTGTGAGATAAATCCCACGGCTCCCTACACTAAAAACAAAGTTTTTTCTTTCTTAGCTCATTCAGTGACTCGCTATCCAACTTCTTTGACTCTCCCTTTTCTGGATGTACGTCTTTATGCATTGGCTTCTTGTCCTTATCCTTCTTAAAATGAGAGTCCTTTGAAGTGAGCTTGCCCCTGTAAGCAGAAGGCGCTAAGTCTCTAGCCTTCCTGATAGCATCCTGCAGAGTGGGAGGATCATGTCCCTTCACCCAACCACAAAGGGGGTCTGACAGTCCATCCATGAACAACACTATCAACCTCCTCTCTGATATGTCTGTCACCAACACTGAAAGCCTCTGAAAATCTGAAATGTAGCCATCTTCAGGGCCCCACTGTCTAAGCTGCGCTAACTCCTTAAAATGAAGTTCAGGTTCCTTCGTGTCAAATCTGTCAATGAGTCTCTCAGTAAACTCTGCATAGTTATCTATCTGGTTATAGCCAAGTGTGACCATACCGTGGTGCCACCACTCGTGGGCACTCCCATCCAAGTGCAAGGCCGCATACTTAATCGCATCCTCCTCAGGCATGGGATTAAGCTAAAAATAAGTGTCTAATTTCGGGACCCATGTTCGTGTTGACGTCTTCCCTGTACCATCATAATATGGAATAGACAACTTCCCCAACTTCTTCCTCATCTCAAAATTTTGTTGCCTATTTCCTCTCATAGGCATATGCTTGAGTCTAACATCCATATATTCCCTAAATGTCATCTCAGCCTGTAACTCCGAGCTAGAATTCCTCCAATCCTCCATAATCATATCCTGAATCTCCTGCGGTGGAGGACCAACATTATTTTGGTAATTCTATCTCGAAGGAAATTGTGGCATGAGTGGTCTTGTAGTAGTACCTGCTCTAGCATATGTCCGGGTTCCTCTATTATATGTCCGGGTTCCTCTATTAATCGATGCATCTCCATTACCTCCATTACCCTGTCCACCTACCTGGTTAGCATTATTACCCTGGTTGGCATTATTGCCCTGATCTGATCTTGTCAAGTGTTGTGTAATTGCTAGAGCCATCTGCTGCAATGTGGCCTGTAGCTCCCTCTGACCCCTGGCAAGATCACTGAGCATCATCCTAGTGCTAGGTTCTCCCCTTTCCTCATCTCTGTCACCCATGGTTGGTGCCGAGTAAGGGTCACCCTTCTCTTCAATCTCTGAAAAATTACGTCTGGGTTTGTCTTGTTTCTCCTCAAGTAGTACTTATGTGTTGGATGCATGAAACCTCACAAGATGGCAGGAAAACATGCTCTGATATCACTGTAATGGGCACCTCTGTTATGCCCAAAACTAACCCAGCTGAAATCTCTTATGACTCCGAAACAGTTTGCTTGTATTATTTTTTTGGTGTTTTGCAAGGTCTTATGCATGTAACATAAATATAGAATTAGCAGCAAACACAGCTGAAATAACCAACACACTGTATTTATATTGATTGCAAAATGAGTAAAGTACAATGTCAGGGACGCGATAATTCACTAAATACTCCAGTAATGGAATGAAAATTGTTTCAAGAAAATATCCCCAGCGAGTACTGAAGGTGCGATCATTTTGTTCTCCGTCCAGCAGAACTACGGACTCTGCAGGTTTGTTTCTACGAACTCTGCAGGCTTGTTTGTACAGACTCTGCAGGGTTGTTTCTACGGACTCTGTAGGCACGCTTCTATGAACTCTGCAGGCTAGTTTCTATGGACTCTGCAGGTTGGATTCTATAGACTCCGCAGGCGGCTTCTACGAACTCTGCAAGCTGGTTCTACGGACTCCGCAGGCTTGATTCTCCCAACTCTTACTGTAAATAGCGGCTGCTACGAGATGCTACAATGACATCGCTGCTACAGTGACGCGACTACTACAGTGATGTGGCTGCTACAGTGTGCAGCTGCATGAGACTGAAAGCACAGACTCCAAAGACCAATCCCAAAGATTGATGTCTAGAGTACTACAGAGGAGAAGGACGTTCCCAAATGCCCAAAATAACCTGCAAACTGCAAGTGCATCAATTTTTTCTTCTTATCCAACATGCCTAATGAAGCCACAAACACTTCATTTTATTCTTTCTCCAAGGGGGTGACTCAACTCTCATGAGCAATGTGGGATAAAAGATGTGCAACATTTTATATATTAAAATATTACTTATGTCTCCCTCGGATACCATCACCATAAAGTAAATATTTAAAGTAACACTTTAATATCTTGCAATTAAGTTAAATGTTACTTTTATAACACTTCAGGGATTAAAATATAATAGCAATCGGACTCCGAATAGTGCAAGTGATAGTTCGCCGGAAAGCTCTCGTCGAGGAGTATCAAATCCAATCATCAAAACTGGCATCCGCTGTGTCCTGCTAAATTACTACAAATAGTATGCCTGAAACTGAGTAAGTCAACTCCATTTTGGCCCAAACTGGAAATGACTAGGCCAAAACACTCTAGTATCCCTTTAAACTCTTCGTTAGCCCTTGGGACCATGTAGAACTAGGCTAACGCGCACACACATTTGGTCAACTGCTAAAGTGGGAAGATTACATATAACAGGTTGTAAAATACAAAGCTAATTACAATTATATTATTTTTCTCAAAGGATAACTAAGTGAAATCCAACTCCAAAAGAAGAGTTAAAAGATAATAATCACAATTAAAAAAGAAATTAAACACGTTTTTATAGGCTTCTACATACTACTTATTTTTAGAATTTACCATCACTTCATTCTATTGTTGGGACCTCCTTTTACATTCACACCCCTATTTTCATTAATATATAAATACAAAATTTGTAATTAAAAATACCCCTCTATGCACTTTAAGGTGACCCCCATGAAAAACACGCTGACGTTGTTGGTGCCAACACAGTCTACCAGGAAGCTGGGACCTACAACAGCTTCGAAGAAAGTGAAGATGACTTCCATATCATCTCTAATGAAGAATACCACACCCCCAAATATAGAGTAAAATGAAAGAGGGACTTAATGTCCTCGAGAGACAGAGTAGGAAAATGAAGACAAGATGAAAACACCAGGCCCATCATAGACATATGGAGATTCTTCATGAATACTCGGACAAACCATTGGTGGCAAGGAACAAATTGCATGTTTGGAACCAAAAAAGGAAAGGGAGAGGATATAGCAGGCAACTAGTAACAAAATGGCACATCAATGATTAATCCTAGCAATTCGAAACAAATAATCCATGAACTACTAAACTCAAATGTAATGTGTTTTCATTTAATTATTTATTTTGGGATGTACTCGGCACCCAAAGATTTTAGAATATAGAAACAACTTGATCAAAACCATGCAATGGTGATGAATATACTAACAAGGCTATGTCAACCTCGGTTTTTTTTTCTTCAAACCTCAAAAACAAATTGACAATTACATTAGCCCTCATTTTCCTACTGTAACCTTTGCTTTACATTTTTGTACATATTGATCTTTATAGTAGCAGCCCAAATACGTTGGATGGTTATGAATTGGATAATGCAACATTCTAAAGATGTTTAAATTCCATAGACTACAGGAAAGAAAGGTAAAACAAAGGCCTTTTTAAGGTTCAAGATGTTATATGCCCTGCCTAGATCTGTAGGGTAGCTTATAGCATATGAGACCATATCATATTTCCAATATGCAAGGGATACCTGAGTGGACTTCAAATACAATACCTACATACCAAGTATACCACTCCAAAGCAAGGACCACCCTCTGAGCTGTCCAAATATTGTTAATAGTATGATGTATTGAATTTTAGAGTACTAAATATGGAAAGTTTTTTTTATATGTAATTGTGCATTATTTCTGCATATCATATTGTCTTGAACCAATAAATGGGATAAGCTCATGTGTTAAATCATTGGGGCTTTCATATTGGAGACCACTTGAAATAATTTAAAATTTCAAACTTTGATGATCTTTTTCTTCTTAAACCTACCCAACTTTTAACACCTTGCAACTCTGGTGATGACCACGTTAAAAGGTTAATAAAGAGAATTCATCTGATCGAGCAAAGGAAGATCAAAACCAAAAGGATCCAGGAGAAACAACACATTTTTGCATAATAACCAAGGAATTTCAATGTAGGGACAAGGACTATGTATCCATACACACATTTTTTTATGACAACATTTCTATCCAATATAGCCATATCTTAATTCATTTACTCATGTACCCTAATTTGAATGGTGTTTCCATCCACGTACCAATTCCTGTACACCCACATCTCCTAGTAACTATGCATTTCTGTAATAATGCTACTTGATGTTGTCTCTAGACTCTTGGTAACTTTTTATATGTCAACTAGGCTAGTTTCAATTTCGTCTCTAGCTCATGGCCTAGGATTCCATTTTGATTTCACTAGCAAGTTTTGCCCTATGGTTTCTATGCTAGGTCGTTAGAGGCTTGAGGATTAAAGGTAATTGACCATGTTAAAAGGTTGATGGAGATAAGATAAGATAAATATATTAATGTCCAACGAATGATGACAAAGGTAGGTCAAAGGGACTGTAGATTACAAAAGTTTGTCAAGAACAAGCAGGAAACCAAAAAGGTCTCCATAAACAAGAAAAACAATGCTGAAAGAAATAGTACAAAACAGATACAAGTGCAATAATGCTCAAAGCCAAAGAAAGAAGCCGAAGAAATGAGCAACCCATGGAAATCCATAAACATTAGGAAAGCAGGAATGAATCCTAAGAAGGAAGAACCAGGAGGGAGTCCTTCAAGGGTTCGAACCAACTCTCCTAGCATCCAAGGTTGGCGAGAAGAAGCTCTAGATAGAAGTATGACCCAAAAAAGAGGAAGGATTATTTGATATGTCCTCCATTCCGCTGCCTACAAGGAAAAGTCCCCTGCGAAGATCTGGTGGAACTAGTCTGTCTCCTAGTGCCAGGGCTGAAATGGATATGTTGGTGATATCTCAGCGAACTATGGATGGTCTCCCTAGGTTGCACTGATCTGGAATGTGTGGCTAAACTATTATCAATTTGTCGCTTAGTGCCTCTCCCCGAAGGTAGCCTTGTGAAGAAGGAAGTGATTTGCTGGGTGGAATCTGGTCTAGTGGGACTCTGAATAGAATGGTCACGAAGCTTAAGAGCTTCCTATATATATAAAGCTAAACATCTCTGGTCCTCATATCTGAAGAAGTCAGAAATAATCTGTCTTAAATAGGCAATGAAATCTCCTGATCTCATAATCTATGGGACAACGGAAAATGAAGTGTTCCTCAGACTCAATCTCCTAGATGCTACATAACTAACAAATCATGTCTGCCCAATTTATCTGGTGATCTGTCTCGATCCTAAAACTATGAGAGCCCACTTGAAACTGTCCTATTGGGATGCGAAGAGAGTGCATACAGTGGAAGCATGTATATAGTGAACGGATGATAAGCTCATCCCTCAATTCCAAAAAGTGTTTTGCATAAAATGCCATCTTTGGGCGTAGCCCCCCAAAAGGGTTTACCCAAGTAGTGTGAATAAACTACCTGTAAATAGCCTCCCTAGTAATCCGGTTCAGCGCCTGTCTAGTGGGTAGAAGATGAGTCAGTGCATCCAAAGAGTATCTGAATGGAAGAAGGGGGTCCATCCTAATTCCCAAGATCAAAAACCCCTGTATACCAACACCAAACACCGGTCGAGGGAGCTGAGAGGGCAAGAGTCTCTGAAAACCAGTAGGCTAAGTAAAGATATCTATCACGCCCACTCATTGAATCAACAAAGCTATGAATGCGATGTAAGAAAGAAATCAGATCAAAAATAGTCTCCAATCATAAGGGTTGGGCTCCAAACTCTGCAAGGATAATGTGTTGGGGAACTGTCTGCTTACATCTAATAATGCGACAAAGGAGAAGTGCTTGGACCCTCTCGACAACAGCCCAATCACCCTCCAGCAAAGAAGGCCCCCAAACTACAAATCCATACAGAACCGTGGGTCTGATAAGTGTATCCATGAGGGACATCAAATTGAGTGGAGAAAGATCAAAGTCAAAAGGATTCGAGAGGAACTACAAATTCATATGATAGGGCTACATAGTGTTGTCTCCTAAACTCTTGGTAACTTTTGCAGAGTCGATTCAACTGCCTTTGATTTCATCTCTAGTTCATGGCAAAGGATTCAATTTTGATTTCACTAGCGAGCTAAGCCCTATAGCTTCCATCCAAGCTCCTTAGAGGCTTGAGACTTAATGGTAATTCAAGTCCCTCTTTACTTTGATATTTCTTTGGTTTTCTATTGGTTTAGGTACCCCTGTGATGGGGAAAATTTTAACTTACAAAAACAATTCTATTTGATGGGTAGTCTACATTTGGCTAGTCTCACAGAAATTTAGATATATACAATGTGTATTTTCTAATACTATAATATTAGTCTATGTCATACAAAAACGCATGTGGGTATAGTGATATAACCCTACATGAGTGACCAAAAAGTTAGAGAATCTGATCCTAGAGGACAAGCACGTAAGGACTAGTCACAGACAATGACTTATATAAATAGCATATTTAGTTGTTTTATGTAGTTTTGAATTAGGCCCATCTCTAGCCTGTGACATGAACTGCTATTTTTTTTAGTTGAAAAACACCTCTTATTAATTATACATAAAATATACAGCTAATCATATCAACAAATGGGTGGAATGGATTCACACCCCAAGAGAAGACTTCACATCAATCCCAAGGATTGAGAAAAGGGTTCTAAAAAAGCCTTAAATAACTAAAATTATAATATGAACTAGTATTGTTAAGTATATCAGGCACAAAATGGACCATTCCAGCAAGCTACAGAGGGCAATCCCGGACCCAAAGGTACCCTTGCGGAAGGCAAAAAAGCACTTAAAGGGAAGAAAGACCAAGGCAAAGAATTCCTTTGGACTTTATGTCCGAAGGAAATTCTCACAAGGTAAAGATAAAAGGAAAAGCAAACGCTGAATTTCTTCGGACAAAATGTCCAAAGGAATTCCTTCGAACATTTTGTCCGAAGAAATATTTTCGGAAGAAAATCCCGCGGCTTAATCGTTCGGACAAAAAGTCCGAAGGAATTCGCCCGAAAGAAAGGGCCCAGCATTCAAATGAAGATTTCCTTCGGACAAAATGTCCGAAGGAATTCCTTTGGACATTTTGCCCGAAAGAATTGGTAGGCCAAGGCCACCTGAAGGACCCCAAAGGGCAAGTACCCTTGCGAGGACTCTTGGCGAACGTGAAAGGGACCTTTCTCAAAGCCGAAGGGACACCTTCCCTTTGAGAGGGTTAAAAGACAAAGGCCTAGACAAGGACAGGAAAGCCAAAGGAATTCCCAGAGGGATGACATCCCCGCAGACGTCAACTTCTACCTCAGCAAATAGGTGTTGATCTTTAAATGCTTGAGCGCAAACCCGAAGGAATTCAAAGGCCTTAAGGCCAAGGAAGACACCGCTGAGAAAAGAGCTTAAGGAGCCAGCCATGGATTGATGGAAGATAGCCCTGGGGGCTCGAATTCCCAGGAGAGAGGAGATGACAAAAGACAAAACCAGGAAAAGACAATGCTGGAAAAAGACAAGTCAAAAGTGAACTCAGCGACCCACCAAAAAGGGAGCCCAAAGAGCCAAGCACAGAAACAGACAAAACAGTCCAAATGGCAAAAGGTGTCGGCACAAGGAGTCATTCCAGTGGTTGAAAAAGTGTCTGCCAAGTGGTCATCAAGGAATGCAAACAGTGAATGACGCGGCCTATTTTTTCCTCATTTTGCATTAATGAGCAGACAACCGCGTGAATCTCATTAAAACAATCGGGTGACTCATGCTTCTACAATAGCATTTAATACGTTTTAAGCGCTAAAGTCAAGACTGGGAACTACACAGCATGGTTCTAGCAAGGTGTTTTTAGAAGGATGATATCAGCAACAGAGACTTCCTCTTCCCAAGGCCTTCAACGCAGCATGGGTCATTTATTTCCAGAAAGCGCCAAAATCTTTTCCAAAAAGGCTATATATTTGTAACTTCTCATTTGAAAAAGGGGATCTCTCATTTTGTATGGCACAGCCCTGCCAAATTTTCACCTTGAATCAATAAAAGTGTTTTACCTCTATTCAATTGGATATATCTCTGAGTGTCACTGAGTATTAACCTTATGTCCAGTCATTGTTCCATGATGCTTTCACAAGCTTGATACTAGCACACTTGGTATAGACAAAGCGCCATACCTGCAGGTAGCAAAAAGCGTTGTATCTGGAGCGCAGAGATAGGAGAAGGTTATCAGACAGTATGGCTGGTCCCTTTATCAAATAAAGGGTATGTATGTGCTCTTATGGTTTGAAATGTGAGCAAATGAGTAGATCGAACTTTTTTGGTGCATCACCGTCTTAGCTTAGGTTTTGTTTCAGTAATCCTTCTCTTTTCAACCCCCCCTTATAAATATACATGAATTTGGATATATATATATATATATATATATATATATATATATATATAATGCCATAGTACTGGAATAACTCAGAGATGCATCAAAGGGAGCTAGCCCTTATATAGAAATTCTCCCCTCAGTTTTGCCAAACCCACAGGCAAGAAAGGAGTCTCCATTGTGCCGCGTAGAAGATAGAAGCTCAGCCTTTTGTCAAGGGTGCAATCCACAGCGTCAACAGGTTCATGAGGACATAAAGAAGACTCTTTCAGATGCCACTTTGGGCATTTTGAGTTTGTCGTTATACCCTTTGGTTTAACCAATGCTCCTGCAACATTTCAATCTTGCATGAACTGGGTGTTCAATAACTAGCTCAGGAAATTTGTCTTAATATTATTTGTTGACATCTTGATATTTAGCAAGGCTTGGGAGGAGCATATGAGACATTTGGTGAGCTGTTGGGCATACTTGAGGCTGGATCCTTGTTTGCAAAGGAATCAAAGTGAGTTTTGTAAAACCGAACTTCTATATCTTCATCATGTAATCAATTGAGTGCAAGTCCCAGTTATATCTACAGACGAAGGTGTGTTGAGGGTCGACAATGGTCGACAATTATAAATGACCTTATGTTCCTAAAGGTCTAACCCTCTCCCATTTGTCGTGGTAGAGGAGTCTAGAGCAACATGGACGGACCAAGATGGATGTTGCACACTTTTTAGAATGACAAGATAAATTTGACCTATCCCCACCAACCTTTGCAATAAATAAGCATCAAATGTCATTCCTTGATTTCCAATCTGTATCATCCCTTTCAAATAAGTTGTTTGCCCAAAGTGAATGACTATTCTAATGAAAAGTTTGTCCACGAGTGACATTCTTTTTTCAGATAAGATGTTCACTCGAGAACGAATCATTAAATGTCAAGATGGGAGTGAAATTGTAAATGGATGTCCACCATCCCACTAGTCCACCTGAGTAATGAAAATGATCCATTTGAGTGACACATTTGAGTAATGGAAACCACTAATCCATCTGAGTAATGGAAAGTGAAAGGAGTTGCCCCAATATGAACATCCGACCAATCAATAGGTAGGTGAGGTGTCTTAAAGGAGAACAAAATAGAGGGCATATGGATAGCAGACGAGAATCTTAGACATTGACTCCTCCCTCTACCACAAACACATTGACAAGTAGCATGATAGTCGTTTACCACTGCAAGAACCACTACCACCAACCAGTTTCACAAAACTTGACATATCACCAACTAGTATACCATAGGTTTAACAAGACTTCTTCACTTCAAAGAGGTCACGTTCGTCAAGCCCAAGACACCATGATGAGATGGATTTTGGATGGACCGACGTTTATTTTAGTGGACCAAATTCTGGATGGACTAAATATTCGGTTGGTGGTATCTATTCCACTATGCTAGATTAGTTAGTTGGGCTAGCTTGAATAGGGGTTCAGGTTAGGTCAAACCCTGAAAAACTAGTTATTATACTTATTATACACAATAGTTAGGTAGGCTAGCTCAAACCTTAAAAATTAGAAATTGGTTATTGCAGTCATTAGCCAATAGAGCTAGCACAGACAATGAGTTTAGTTGTCATAATTAGCAACTAGTTATTAGTTAGTCGAACTAGCTTGAACATGGATTGGGTTGGGCTTGACTAGATTAGATGGTAAATGCTACCAGATATAAAATTTTGCATCCCTCCCCCTTGGCCGATTCCCCCTCTTTGACCCCAACCAAACTCCTTATCTGTATACAAAGGAAGAGGCAAATGCCTATAGAGATATAGAAGATGCATGCATGAATGATCAAAATAAGAGAGAAGGCCCCCATCTATCTATATTGTCATTGAGTTGGCGACTATAGATAGCTGCCCTCAACATACATATATTAATATTTAATTGTGCCTATAATCAATATTATAGAATTTCGGCTCAACTTATCTCCACACAGCTATATTGGATTAAACTAGCATATCTAGACGAATGGATATATCTCTAACGTAATATGAATGATCCGATAATAATGGATCAAGGACCACAAGATGACCAAGGGCTTTTCCATCATATCATATACCCATTTTTATGTCTATAAAGGTAGTGATATGATTTAATGGAAGAACAATCAGGTATACATAAATGGTAGGTTTATTATATATAGGTGTATGTGAATCCTAGGAAAATTAGTTATAGATGTGACTGTTAGGCCAATGAGTTACAAGTAGAGGTAGGAGGTTTGGTTGTCGGTATTCTAATCAGTAGCAGATTTACTACGACCCTATCCTATCCCATCCTATTTTGTATAGAGTAGGTTATCGGGCCCCTATTTTCCCCTTGTATAGAGAGGGGACTCAACCCTAGTCCCATTCATAGAGATATGGGCGGTCTATACTTCAAGATGAGATCTCTTAGTATTACATATATAACAAAGAATGGCTTACTCACCATCATGTCGATTAGAGAGAGGGGTGTAGTGTAGTTCGAGTTTTGTTCTCCATACTTCAATCCACCTAGAGAAGAGAGTGTGGCCCTTATCGAATTTGCTTAGGGCCTTTGATTTTTGGTTGATCAAAATAGGACATCGCTATGAAGGTATGTATAGCATAGTTAGGTTAGTTTTATACTATATCCCATAGGCATGAGCTATGGATAGAGAAGGTGACCATCTATCTATCTAGGGTGGTTGGGCAGTCGATAGAGTCCTATATCTAATTCTTTCAGTCAGGTATGGGTTTGAGCACCCTATCTAAAAAGGAGGCTTAGGGCCCTATATATATATACTGAATTGTTGGCCTCTATATCTATATACAAGGGGTTGGTGTTGGGCAATCAATCCTAGAGAACCATATAGATATATAGGGGCAGGGTAGTGGAGTTGGGAAATCTATCCCCAATCTATTCTATGGTCAAGTGCCCTTTCTCACCACAACCCATATACCAATCTAGGATCTCATGTATATATTGATCTAGGATATGGTGCAAACCCTAAAGGCATGAGTAATTGGAAGTGGGCATTCAGCGGAAGGCCCTTCCACAATCATTATACAGAGTAGCCTCCCTTGATCCCAGTTATTATTTAGTAAGTTGTTGGTCAAGTGGTAGTTCACTCGATCGATAGATCGAAACTATCTATATATATATAGCTAATACCTTATATATGGATATATTCCAAACTAATCTAAGGCCTCAATGCACTCAATAGACAACTTGCTATGGTTGGGGGCTCAAGAGTAGCTATATAGAGTGTCCTCCGATAACCTAATCTCTATCGTTGGAGGATGAGGAGGTTATAAACTTTAAGCTCTATATAGTTGCACGCCTATCTATGTATATAGGTGCACGTCTAATGAAGGTGGCGCAGATAAGGATTACAATTCACTCAATCGGTAGATGACTTCCCTCGATCCCAACCCACCAACACCATCTATAGAGATTTGGGCAAGCAGTCAAGCACCTTAAGACCCACACGTTGAATCTAGAGGCCAAGGGCCTTTAGGTACTTGTTTGTATATAGATAATTAAGACCCCTTATCTATATATAATGGGCAATCATCCGTATATATAGAATGAGAGTCCCCTATCTATATATTGGGAACTCATCTCTATATAAAGGATGGTAATCTCCCTCTCCCTTAAAGGTCGAGGAGCGAAAGTGTTTCCCTCGATCACTAAATTAAGTGCCAGTGCCAACTATATCTATAGACAAAGGTGTGTTGAGGGTAGACAATGGTCGACAGGCCTAAATGACCTTATGTGCCTAAACGTCTAACCCTTTCCCATTTGACATGGTAGAGAAGTCTAGAGCAACATGGACGGACTATGATGGATGATACACACTTTCCAGAATGACAAGATAAATTTGACCTATCCCCACCAACCTTTGCAATAAATAAGCATCAAAATGTCGTTCTTTGATTTCCAGTTTGTATCATCCCTTTCAAATAAGATGTTTGCCCAGAGTGAATGACTTTTTTTGATAAAAAGTTTGTCCGTGAGTTACATTATTTTTTCAGATAAGATGTTCACTCGGGAACGAATCATTAAATGTCTAAATGGGAGTGAAATTGTAAATGGATGTCCACCATCCCACTAATCCACCTGAGTAATGAAATTGATCCATTTGAGTGACGCATTTGAGTAATGGAAACCACTTATCCATTTGAGTAATTGAAACTAAAAGGACTTGCCCCAATATAAACATCTGGTCAATCAACAGGTAGGTGAGGTGTCCTAAAGGAGAAAAAAACATAGGGCATATGGATAGAAGACAAGAATCTTAGACATTGACTCCTCCCTCTACCACAAACACATTAACAAGTAGCATGATAGTCATTTACCACTGCAAGAACCACTACCACCAACCAGTTTCCCACAAGTTGACATATCACCAACTAGTATGCCATAGGTTTAACAAGACTTCTTCACTTCAAAGAGGTCACGTTCGTCAAGCCCAAGACACCATGATGAGATGGATTTTGGATGGACTAATAATCGGCTGGTGGTAGCTATTCCACTATGCTAGATTAGTTAGTTGGGCTAGCCTAAACCCAAATATAAAGGACGGTAAATTCCCTCTCCCTTAAAGGACGAGGAGCGAAAGTGTTTCCCTCAATCACTCAATTGATTGCCAGTGCCAACTATATCTACAAACGAAGGTGTGTTGAGGGTAGACAATGGTCGACAGTTATAAAGGACCTTATGTGCCTAAAGGTCTAACCCTTTCCCATTTGTCGTGGTAGAGGACTCTAGAGCAACATGGAAGGACCATGATGGATGTTCCACACTTTCCAGAATGACAAGATAAATTTGACCTATCCCCACCAACCTTTGCAATAAATAAGCATCAAATGTCGTTCTTTGATTTCCAATTTGTATCATCCCTTTCAAATAAGATGTTTGCCCAGGGTGAACGACGTTTTCTGATAAAAAGTTTATCCGTGAGTGACATTGTTTTTTCAAATAAGATGTTCCCTAAGGAATGAATCATTAAATGTCGAGATGGGAGTGAAATTGTAAATGGATGTCCACTATCCCACTAATCCACCTGAATAATGAAAATGATCCATTTGAGTGACGCATTTGAGTAAGGGAAACCACTGATCCATCTGAGTAATGGAAAGTGAACTGAGTTGCCCCAATATAAACATTTGGCCAATCAATAGGTAGGTGAGGTGTCTTAAACGAGAACAAAACAAAGGGCATATGGATAGAAGATGGGAATCTTAGACATTGACTCCTCCCTCTACCACAAACACATTGACAAGTAGCATGATAGTCGTTTACCACTGCAAGAACCACTACCACCAACCAATTTCCCACAAGTTAACATATCACCAACTAGTATACCATAGTTTTAACATGACTTCTTCACTTCAAAGGGGTCACGTTCGTCAAGCCCAAGACACCATGATGAGATGGATTTGGATGGATCGAAGTTTATTTTAGTGGACCAAATTCTGGATGGACTAATATTCAGTTGGTGGTATCTATTCCACTATGCTAGATTAGTTAGTTGGGCTAGCTTGAACAGGGGTTCAGGGTAGGGCAAACCTTGAAAAAATAGTTATTATACTTATTATACACAATAGTTAGGCAGGCTAGCTCAAACCTTAAAAATTAGTAATTGGTTATAGCAATCATTAGTCAATCGAGCTATAGCTCAGACAATGAGTTTAGTTGTTATAATTAGCAACTAGTTATTAGTTAGTCGAACTAGCTCGAACATGGATTGGGTTGGGCTTGACTAGAATAGATGGTAAATGTTATCAGATGCATCCCTCCCCCTTGGTCGCTTCCCCCTCTTTGACCCCAACCAAACTCCCTATCTATATATGGAGGCAGAGGCAAATGCCTATAGAGATATAGAAGATGCATGCATGAATGATCAAAACAAGAGAGGGCGTCCATCTATCTATATTGGCGTTGAGTTGGGGACTATATATAGTCACCCTCAACATACATATATTATTTATCTAATTGGGCCTACAATCTCCTCCTTAAATATGGTGTGGGCAAGCAATTTTAAGGCATAAATTACCCATATCTTGTAATGTCCCCTTCTGAGGGCTAGTCAATTTGGTAACCATTAGCCTATTCATGAGTCCCATAGGTTAATTGGTATTGGTTAGGGGACTCCATTGATCTTGGAGAGCACATGTTCAGTTTTTCTTGTGTTCTTTGTGCAGTATTGAGTTTAGTGGGCGTTGAGAATTGCAATGATGCTTTTTGAAGCATTTTCAAACCCCTGGTTTGTTCTCCAAACTTCTTGGAGAGAGTGTCTATTTTCAGTAAGTCGCCAAATTGGGACCGTGTTGACCATTTTTTGCCCAACAGGCAAAATTTTCAGTCCCCTTCTGCCTATTGCTGTTCTAAGCCATTTCTTTTTGATTTTGTGTAGATCCAGTAAAATCTACGGACTCAACAGTTTCCTACAGACTTCACAAATTTCTACGGACTCAACAGTTTCCTACAGACTTCACAAATTTCTACGGACTCAACAGGTTAGTCTTTTGGCGCAAGGGGGACCAGTTCAGAGAGTGATGGGGTTTACAAGGCTTTTGGGACATTTGTCTGAAGAAGTTTCACAAGGAAGGTTGGCGGCGCTGAACCATTGAACCATCGCTTCAATTTCAAGCTCTGGTTCAATCGTCAAATCCATCGATGCACAGTGTTGAACCGCTGAACCAGTTCAACGTTTTGGTTCAAAGGCTTCAGTTCAAAGGCCTAGTTTCAGCGCTTCAGCAAAGTTCATGCTTCAGCGGCTTTTAGTTCAACAAAGAGTTCATCGCTCAATTCAAAACACCTCGATTCAACAATCGTTTGAACCATTGAACCGTTGAACCAATTTCGGTTCAATGGCTTGGTTCAACGAGTTTGGTTCAAGACCACCGGTTCAACACTTGGTTCAAAGCGAGTGGTTCAATATTCGGTTCAATCGGCTCGGCACGCAGCGTTGAACCATTGAACCAATTTCGGTTCAATGGGTTGGTTCAACGAAGGGCCGAAACAAAGACCCAGGGAAAGTCAAAGCACCAATTCCCGCAGACTTTTTGTCCGTGGGAAAAGGTCCAAAACAAAAGAAAGACCCGCGAAAAGGGCCGAAAGGGAAAAGCCTGAAGGAATTTGCCAAAGACAATGACGTCCCGAAAGCCCTCAAATATAAGGAAGCAAATTAGCCGTTGGTTTTCAAAGCGATGACGGCTACGTGAACATCAATTCTAACACAGTGAAATAGCCGTTTGCTTTCGAACTAAAAGAGCGCTAACCATGAAAGGAGCCCAAACAATGCAGCGACCGCCCAAAGATAGCCCCGAGGGCCAAAGGAGCCAGAAGAGACAAGGCAGGGAAAAGACAAAAGCGCCAAGAGCATGGAGCAGGCAGATAGTCCAAGTGGTGAAAGGAGGCGCCAATTTAAGAAGTTACTCTAGCAGGTGAAACAGTGTCTGTGAATTGACCATTAGAAGGCGCGAACGGCCAACTGTGCGACCCATTTTTCTTCATTTCACATTTATGAGCAGACAAACTGCGTAGGTGCCTTCAAGGAGCAGTCTCGGTTAATGGAGAAACGGCGCGGCCATGTCAAAAAGCACCTGAAGTCAGAGCCAAGGTCGACACAGCATCTTTGTTTAAGCGGCCTGCTTTTCCCAATGCTCGTCAGGCACATGGGTCACTTGTAAAAAGGGTGCCAAAAGGCCTCCTTTCTTCTTCTATATATGGGAGACTTGTCATTTTTGTAAGGATCTTCCACATTTGTAAGGCGTAGCCCCGGCAAAATTTCACCTGAATCAATAAACGCATTTTTTACCTCTATCTTGGTTAGATATCTGTGTATGTCTGAGTGTTAGTTTGTGTTTAGTCATTGTTTCTTGATGCTTTCACAATTTCAACACCAACATATCTGGTGTCTATAAGGTGCCATTTCTGCCGCTGATAAGGAGAGTTGTATTTGGAAGTGTAGAAACAGAAGACATTACCTTACAGTGTGCCTTTCATAGCACCTTTGGTGAATCTTTATTTTATGTATTTTCCATTAAAGCCTCCCTGTCAAGCTCTTGCAGCCTGGTCCTTCTGCCAGTTTGAAGTGTATGTATGTGTTTGTCTGATTTTAAGTGTGAGGGTGAGAAGGTCGAATTTATTTTTGGTGCATCACCTCCTTTAAAGTAGTTTGTTTTCCTGCAATCTTTCTCCCTTTTCATCCCCCCCCATTATATATCTACATATATATATGTATGTTAACACTTACTGGAACAAATCAGATGCATCAAAGGGAGCTAGCCCTTACCTAGAGACTCCCCTCCAGCTTCGTTGGTCCCACAGGCGAGAGGAGTTTCCATAGTTGCGTGAGGAAGGCAGGAGCTCGGCGTCTTGTCAAGAGTGCAATCTTCTACGTCAACACTTTTGGCACGCCCGGTGGGACTAAGTCTTACACTAAGTAAGGTTTTAGGATTGATGCTAGTCCTGTTATAGCAAATCAAATATTTTCAGCATCTGGCGACTCCACTGACAGCGCTTCAGTTTTCCAATCAAAGACCAGTTTTGACTTCCTATGCCTAAAGTCACCACACGATCTGCTTCTAAGGGTGTTCCTTTTGATTTCGTTGATTTGCCTTTGAACTCAGCGAAAACACTGAGGTTTGAGAAGACCCGTCCTTATTCAACAAAACACCCTCCCAGACCTATTGCAAGGGACGCATATGCAGCAGAACCGCAGTTATATCCCATCCCAGCTATGGCATTGCCCTTTGCTGCTTTTCGTGGTCAGAGCCCCTTGAATCTCTCACTTTATGACCCAATCCAGGAGCAGCCCTCAAAAATGTGCCTTCTTTCGATGGAGAGGGGCCCATTACAGTCGTCGAGCACATTAGAAATATTGCTAACCTTTGCAATATTCACAATGTCACGGAAGAAAATATCGCAATCAAATTGCTGGCATTGTCTCTTAAGGGCAAAGCTCTTGACTGGTATGGGACCTTGCCTATAAATTCGATCCATTCCTGGAATGAATTGGGTACTCAGTTGACAGACCGTTATGGCGAAAAGAGCAACGACCTCTCACTTGCTGAGCCGCTGACAACCATAAAAAGAGCCCCACACGAATATATGCAGGATTTCAACACGCAGTTTCAGAAGACTTGGGATAGAATCCCCATTCTGATAAAACCGACTCCCAGCTATGCTTTCCTATATTATTTAAAGGCATTGAACAGTGATATTGCAGTGATGATACAATCCATGGGAGGGCATATGCTACCTGCTGCCTGCTGCCTATGACAGCCATAGCCGCTGAAAATTGCTTAGTACAGGCTGGGAAAATAGCCCCTAGACCTCATATTCCACTTTTCCCAGAAATGCGTTCTCCATTTCAAGTCGTTGCTCCCACATTAGCTCCTCTGCCTAGCATGGAAAAACCAGCTACTAGTCCCTCCAATGAGCTTCATGAAGTTAAGAGTCTGTTGCAGAGCATGTCGAACGAACTTGTAGCTCTTAAAAGGCAACAAGCTCAAAGCAACAGACCAAATCAGGTATACCAGCATTATGGTCAAGCCCTTAGACCCCCTTTTCAAAACTACAATCAAGGACAGGGTTAGCTTACTCAGACCAAACCATTTCAAAACTACAACCCAGGTCCCCTTTCATCATCTAAGGTCATGGTGCCCGTTCAGAACAACTTGGTACAGGAACAGCGAAGTTGTTCGACCAAGGGATGTGGTCAAGAACAGGCTGTTTATACAAATGAGATGATGGGTTATTACCAGAATGTAGACAATCAGGCAGCCACTCAACCCCAGGTCTTCGAGGCTCCAATGCAACCCAGCACAAGCAACAGTCAGAGTCAGCCTGACTCTACTCTTATGAACCACTTGGAAGGTGAGTTCTGTGCAATCAATTATGTGGGTGTTGCAGATAATCAAGCTGACTGTGTTGCAGCGAACACAAGATTCAAGAGGAGAGCAATGGGAGAAGCCCAGGCTACCACCCAATCGACAGTTGCACCATCTCCATCACACTCAAATCAAAAGGCCCCAAATTTCAAACCACCATTTGTACCCTTAGCCCCTCAGCCTGCACCTCAGGTTGGAATTAGCCTCAAAGAAAGCTTGAAGGGAGGCAGTCTTCAAGTCAATGTGGTGGACCAAATGAAGAAGTTGCATATGAACATCACCTTATGGGATTCATTGTCTCTACCAGAGCAAAAAGACATACTACAAAGGGAATTGCATGCGCTGCATCGACAAGCTATCCCAGTAAGTGTTGATAATGTCTTGATGATGAATAGACAACCTTCCACCTCAAGTCAGGTAAAGAAGGAAGAGAAAATTCCCCCTTTCTATGTGTCCTTGGTAATAAGAGATTTCTTGGTGCACAACTGCATCATTGAAAGTGGGGCTAGTACTTCAATGATGCCCAAGTGCATAGCTGACAAGATGAAACTGAAATATGAGGAGATGAATAAGGGAGTCCTGCAGCTAAATGGGACACCTACAAAAACAATTTGGATAATGAAGGGTTTAAGCTTGACATTGCATGCTTGCCCAACCTTCTCAATTCCCCATGATATAGTAGTAGCAGATGTTCCTCTTTATTTCGCAATTTGCTTATCCAGGGACTTCACATCACAGATAGGTGGCTATCTAGCAGCGAATTATATCTAGTTTTTAGAACCAAGTATGGGACCAAGGTAAAGATCGAATCCGAGCCACTCTACAAGGACCATCTAGAACCATATTCGCTCAAGGTAGCGAATGTCAGTTACACCATTATCGACCCAGAAGAGTCCCAAACAGACCAATCTCTATCCTCTGCTCTTGAAGGAGTTGCAGACCTACTCTTGGATGAGTGGGGAAGTGATAACTTCGAGCATGATCCTTACAAGTTCATAGAGGAGGCAGGACTTGGAGCCTACTGCATGCACAAAGAGGGTACCTTCATACCAAATATAATGAAGGCAAGCCAAGAAGACCTAGGTCTATGGCAGTTGTACTTTGATGGTTCCAAAAGTAGGTTGGGTGCTGGTGGTGGGGCGATGTTAGTCTCCCCTTCAAAGGAAAGATACTTCTCGACCTTTCGTTTCCAATTTTCTTGCACAAACAATATTGCAGAATACGAGTCCCTTGTCCATGGTCTGGAATGGGCAAGAAAAAGAGGGATCAAGGAGTTGCAAGTTTTAGAAGACAGTGAGCTGATTGTAAATCAAGTGAAAGGCCCGAATCTGACAAAAAATTTCTTGCTGAAGTCCTACAAGCATAAGGTATGGGACTTGGTGGAAGAGTTCCTCGCTTTCAATATCGCCTCCATTCCTAGAGAGCAAAACAAACAAGCGGATAGGCCAGCAGCAATTGGTGCTCAGTTCGATGTTTCCAGGGAGATAAGCCGAGATTGCAGTGCACGCTACTTGAAGGTGGTAGTCCGGCCCCCTGTCCCTGACAACATTACGGACTGGCGGGTTTTCGAAAATGACCAGCAAATAGCTTTCTTCTTGCAAGAAAACGCTGAGTTTGCAACAAAGAACCAGGCAAAGCTGCAACAACAATATGGCAACCAGATTGTTCAATTGAAGAACAATAAGCTCCATAAAGGTTTGGTCACTCTTGAGAGCATCTTCAATGGAGATGACCAATTGAGAAATGACAAGGCATGCATCACAACTAAGGAGGAGAATTACGAAAATGTTGAGATCTTCAAGGATAAGCTGCTTGCACTTGGAAAACTCTGCACGGTTCAAGAAATGCGGACTTTCATTTTGTTGTGTCAGGGGTTTGCTGATGTTTTCGCGTGGGATTGCAGTGATTTGAAGGGTTTTGACCCAAGACTCGCCCAGCACACCATCGACTTAGAAGGCGCCAGGGCAGTCACGCAAAAGCAGAGAGCGGTCAACCCGACGATTGAGCCTCTCATGCAGAGGGAACTGGCCAAATTGATTGAGTCCGAGATTATATTTCTAATCAAACATTCCTCCTGGCTGGCCAATCTTGTTCCTGTTCGAAAGAACGGGGAGATCAGGTATGTGTCGATTTTAGAGACCTTAATTAAGTCTCTTTAAAAGACCATTATCCCCTCCCGAGCATGGAGCAGATCCTTCAGAAGGTAACAGGGAGCGAGCGTTTCTCCCTCCTGAATGGATATTCAAGGTATAATCAAATTCTGGTGCAACGCTGTGACCAGCACAAAATAGCCTTCACTACTAAATGGGGAACGTTTGCCTACAAGATGTCATTCGGGCTATCTAATGCTGGTGCTACCTTTCAGCGAGCCATGGACATGGCTTTTCGAGGCTTGATAAACAACAATGTGCTGGTATACCTTGATAATGTGACAGTATTCTCCAAGGAAGCAAGCCAACACATGAAACACCTCAGGGAAATTTTTGAGAGGTGTAGGGAGTTTGGCATTTCTCTTAACCCGAGAAAATGTGTGTTTGTTGTTTACGAGGGGAAACTCCTTGGCCACATTGTGTCCAAAGAGGGCTTATCTATTGACCCCAAGAGAGTTCGTTCTATCATAGAGATGTCCCTACCTAAGCACAAGAAAGGCCTACAGAGCTTCTTTGGTAGGATAAATTTCATTCGGAGATTCATTTCAAATTTCGCAGAGATAGTCAAGCCACTGACCTCTATGCTGAGGAAGGGTGAGGAGTTCAAGTGGACAACACAAAGGAAGGACAGCTTTGAAGCCATCAAGCAGGCCATAACCCGGGCTCCTACTTTGATCAGCGCCGACTTCAACAAAGACTTCAACTTCTACACTTTTGGCAATCAAGAGGTAATCTCCGCCATGCTTACCCAAGCAAATGGTGATGACCTCGAGCAACCACTTGCTTTTTTTAGCCAAGGGTTAGAGGATTTCGAAGTCAAATACACGTATGTAGAGAAGCAAGTCCTGGCAGTAGTGCAGAGCCTGAAGAAATTCAGGCATATGTTGTCTAACAACAGGATTCACCTCATGGTTCCACATCCTAGCGTCAAGGATTTCTTAACCAATCGAGACCTAAATGAGAAGAGAGCGGGGTGGATCACCAAAGTGATGGAGTATGACGTAGACATCAAGATCACCAAGCTGGTGAGGGAAAGAGCCCTGTGCGAACACCTTGCTGCAGACTTCAAGCAAAAAGGGGAAGGCAGCCTACTAATTCACGATGTAGCCACAGCAGAAGAACCAACTATCATGAAGGATTGGACATCGGACCTGAGGCGTTTTCTTCTCACTGGCGAGTGCCCGCAGGGTCTTCATGGGACCAAAAGAAGGTTCTTCAGGGTCCAGTCTCTCCCTTATGTCCTGGTTGATGGAGTATTATTTAGGAAGGATCTCTCAGGGGTCCTAAGATGCATAGACCCAAACCAGGCTGACAAGGTGCTGTCTGAGTTCCACGATGGGCCAGCAGGCAGTCATTTTGCTCCTAGAGCTACTGCAACAAGGGTAATAAGAGCTAGCTATTTTTGGCCTACTCTTTTCAAGGACACCCATGCCTGGGTAAGAAAGTGCCATAAGTGTGCCCTTTTCAATGGAAAACAACGGTTGGTTTCCATGCCTCTACGGCCTATTCAGGTAGAACAGCGATTCATGCAGTGAGGCTTGGACTTCATAGGGATGATTAATCCTCCCTCCAGTGCTGGACATAAGTGGGTCCTGACCGCCACGAATTATTTTACAAGGTGGGTGGAGGCTGTTGCTCTAAAGGAGGCAAATGAAAGTGCGGTCCTGGAGTTTTATAAGGCCCTAGTGACAAAATTCGGGGTCCCGGCCACCATAATCTCAGCACTTCATCCAATTATTACCCACAGGGGAATGGGCTGGCTGAGTCCACCAACAAAAACTTGATCAGAATCATCAAGAGGACCATGGAAAAAAATCAGAGGACTTGGCATGCCAAACTAAAAACAGCTCTGTGGGCCGATCGAATCACTCCAAAGAGATCAATCGGAAATTCTCCATATACGCTCGTATATGGAAGGGAAGCTAGGCTTCCCATCTCAATTGAATTGCCAGCGTTGGACCTCGCTCACCAGCTGCAATTAGAAGAAGGAAGTAACATGGAGGTCAGGCTATGCAAGCTGATGGAGCTCCAAGAGACAAGGGACCGGGTAATGGCTTCTATGACCAGTCGCCAACAGCAAACAAAGAGACACTGACAAGAAATCTTCATCAAAAGATTTTTTTGAAGGAGACATTGTCTTGAAATGGGATGAAGACCAAACTAAGCCTGGAAAGCATGCAAAATTCGACGCCCTATGGAGTGGCCCATACATAATCACTCAGTGCAAGCTGCGTAATGCATTCCAACTCTCTAGGTTGAATGGTCAAGAATTGCATATCCCAGTTAATGGGATATATCTTAAACATTGCCACTGACCCCCCCTTTTTATCATGTATATATTTCCCTTGTATTTCCTGCTTTCCCTAAGTGCTTTCTGCACATGTTAGTAGTTTTTTTAGCCTTATGCGTGTTTTCATTTCCTTGGAGGTAAATCTTCGTAATTGGTTTCTAAAAAATTATCGAAGCTTTTGCTGTTCTTAAGTTACCATCTGACTCCGTGCCCAATGGACTACAAGGCAACTAGTCTCTAAGCATAGCAGGCATGCTTCCCCTGGGAGTCGCCAATTTGTTGACCATTTTTTGCCCAACAGGAAAAAAATTCAGTCCCCTTCTGCCTCTTGATGTTCTAGGCCATTTCTTTTTGATTTTGTGCAGAACTAGTAAAATCTACAGACTCAGCAGTTTCCTACAGACTTCACAAATTTCTACGGACTCAGCAAGTTAGTATTTTGGCGCAAGGGGGACCAGTTCAGAGAGTGCTGGGGTGTACAAGGCTTTTGGGACATTTGTCTGAAGAAGATTCACAAAGAAGGTTGGCGGCGCTAAACCATTGAACCATCGCTTCAATTTCAAGCTCTGGTTCAATCGTCAAATCCATCGGCACACAGCGTTGAACCGCTAAACCAGTTCAACGTTTTAGTTCAAAGGCTTCGGTTCAAAGGCCTAGTTTCAGCGCTTCGGCAAAGTTCATGGTTCAGCGGCTTTTAGTTCAACAAAGAGTTCATCGCTCAGTTCAAAACACCTCGATTCAACAATCGTTTGAACCATTGAACCATTGAACCAATTTCGGTTCAATGGCTTGGTTCAACGAGTTTGGTTCAAGGCCACCGGTTCAACACTTGGTTCAAAGCGAGTGGTTCAATGTTCGGTTCAATCGGCTCGGCACGCAGCGTTGAACCATTGAACCAATTTCGGTTCAATGGGTTGGTTCAACGAAGGGCCGAAACAAAGACCCAGGGAAAGTCAAAGCACATATTTCTACGGACTTTTTGTCCACGGGAAAAGGTCTGAAACAAAGGAAAGACCCGCAGAAAGGGCCGAAAGGGAAAAGCCCGAAGAATTTGCCGAGGATGATGACGTCCCAAAAGCCATCAAATATAAGGAAGCGAATTAGCCGTTGGTTTTCAAAGCGATGACGGCCGCATGAACGTCAATTCTAACACAGTGAAATAGTCGTTTGCTTTCGAACTAAAAGAGTGCTAACCATGAATGGATCCCAAGCAATGCAGCGACCCGCCCAAAGATAGCCCCGAGGGCCGAAGGAGCCAGAAGAGACAAGGCAATGAAAAGACAAAAGTGCCCAGAGCATGGGCAATGCAGCGACCCGCCCAGAGATAGCCCCGAGGGCCGAAGGAGCCAAAAGAGACAAGGCAAGGAAAAGACAAAAGTGCCAAGAGCATGGAGCAAGCAGATAGTCCAAGTGGCGAAGAGAGGCGCCAATTTAAGAAGTTACTCCAGCAGGGAAAACAGTGTCTGTGAATTGACCATTAAAAGGCGTGAACGGCCAACTGTGCGACCCGTTTTTCTTCATTTCGCATTTATGAGCAGACAAATTGCGTAGGTGCCTTCAAAGAGTAGTCTCGGTTAATGGGAAAACGGCGCAGCCATGTCAAAAAGCCCCTGAAGTCAGAGCCAAGGTCGACACAGCATTTATGTTTACGCGGCCTGCTTTTTCCAATGCTCGTAAGGCACATGGGTCACTTGTAAAAAAGGCGCCAAAAGGCCTCCTTTCTTCTTCTATATATGGGAGACTTGTCATTTTTGTAAGAATCTTCCACAATTGTAAGGCGTAGCCCTGGCAAAATTTCACCTGAATCAATAAACGCATTTTTTACCTCTATCTTGGTTAGATATCTCTGTGTATGTCTGAGTGTTAATTTGTGTTTAGTCATTGTTTCTTTATGCTTTCACAGATTCAACACCAACATATATGGTGTCTATAAGGTGCCATTTCTGCCACTGATAAGGAGCGTTGTATTTGGAAGTGCAGAAACAGAAGACATTACCTTACAGTGTGCCTTTCATAGCACCTTTGGTGAATCTCTATTTTCTGTATTTTCCATTAAAACCTCCCTGTCAAGCTCTTGCAGCCTGATCCTTCTGCCAGTTTGAAGTGTATGTATGTGTTTGTCTGATTTTAAGTGTGAGGGTGAGAAGGTCGGATTTATTTTTGGTGCATCACCTCCTTTAGAGTAGTTTGTTTTCCTGCAATCTTTCTCCCTTTTCATCCCCCCCCATTATATATCTATATATATATGTATGTTAGCACTTACTGGAACAAATCAAATGCATCAAAGGGAGCTAGCCCTTACCTAGAGACTCTCCCCTCCAGCTTCGCCAGTCCCACAGGCGAGAGGGGAGTTTCCATAGTTGCGTGAGGAAGGCAGGAGCTCGGCCTCCTGCCAAGGGTGCAATCTTCTGCGTCAACAGTCCGATCATCATCCCACATCCTCAGCTTCATCCTTGTGTGATTAGATTTTGGTTCTAAGGTTGTCTCTGTTCTTTCCACAAACTGGGTGAACTATTAAGTAATTTAATAAATTCACTTAAGTTGTCTAATGTTCTCAAATATTAAAAAGACAACTTAGTATTATAGCTCGTTTGAAAGGTAAAAAGTTGCTCTAAGTGTTGGGGGACTTATGCACATGGAATATTTTATTATCTTGTTTCAACAACATTGTGTGGGGAAAAAGTGAATTATTATATTATTTTTATTGTCTTTTTCGCTCCAAGAAGATTATAAAAGGACGTTGAGGGTCTCATTTGGGGCATGTTGAAGAATTCTTATATTGTTACACTGTCAGATTGAACTTGCGAGTTCTCCCAAAATCTTTTGGGGATGAAAACCCTCTCTATATTTATAGTTTCGGATTTGAAAGATAATTCCTAGCTGGATAGTGTGGTTCTACTTAGGAATCACCTTGTTCTTCAATGGAAATACACAATGGAGTTTCAATACGCAGATGTTTGATGTGTTTTTATGATCTTTTGGTTTCATTTATATTTTGTTGGGTTGTTAATCAATTTTCAGCTTGTTTGAGTGTGAAGAATCTCAATTGGTCGTACCCTTCCTCTTGCTGGTCACACCCTTTTAGAGCAGGCCATACAAGTGTAGACCTGGGCGTGAGACTTTGTGGCCCAAGCGCCTCACTTTCTGGGAAGTTTAATTGTTGTTTAGTGACACCTTGACTCCTAGAAGGATTTGCTATCAGTTTAGAATAAGAGAAATGGAGTATGTGGTGGAGAATGGTGAATTTTAGGGAATGTTGTAGCGTTGTTCCAATGGATCAGAACTTAGAAATTCAAGTAATCAGTCTTCGATCAGACCTCAGTGAACTCCTATCTTCATCAATGCTTTTGATTCTTCAATGTGATATCCCTAATGATTGGTTTGAAGTAAAATTGCTATCCTATTCTCACATTTTTGTGTTGCAACAGTGCTCAGATTGAAAAATGAAAACTATCAATTGTGATTACTCTTGTTTACATGTTTTCTCCTCCCATCGAATAAGTGGTTTTCATTGTAATAGGCTTCCCGCTGCAAAGTGGATGTGCCTTGATTTATTATTTGGGCTACCTGCTGAAAAAGTGGATGTGCCTTGCTTTGTGTTTCAGGCTTCCCGCTGAACAAGTGGATGTGCCTTGTTTTGTTTTAGCTTTCCCACTAAATAAGTGGAAGTGCTTAGTTTTTTTTACTTTCTCACTGACTAAGCAGATGTCATTGATGCTTTCCCACTGAATAAGTCGATGTTTGTAATTGTAGCTTTAGTTAATTTTTTCAAAAAAATCTATGGTGGTTATTACAGTGGTATCAGAGCTACCGATCTTGTTAGTGTATGATTTCTAATGTTGTTACGCAACTTTTTATTTATGCACCCCAGTGATAGAGAAAAGAGATACTATGAAAGAAGGCAGAGAAAGTTGTATCAATTTCTAGAAGAGCCAGTTGAAGATACTTTCTCTGAGGTTCTAAGAGTTCAACAGATTCCTTCTAGTGATAGTGACATTTTTTTTAAAAACATGGCAGACAAGCATAAAGGACTAACACAAAAAAAGAGTACTAGTGCTAATGCAAAGAGGAAATTTGATACTATGATGGACATGATGTCGCATTTAGCAAAAATGAATCAGAATGTGCCTCAAGTACCTTCAATTCAGAATGGAGAAACTAGTAGTGCTAACAACAATAATCACCAAAATGTGGAACACACTGTTGGAACAATAGCTTCTGGATCTGTTCCTAGACCTCTCCAACCAACATTCACTCATAGGGAGGAGGCCCAACCTGTGCAAGAAGCCTTGATTCCTATGGTCGAAGAAGGGTAAGTTATGCAGACTATGCAACCCTTCCAGCTAAGATTCGAGACATTTTGTGCCTGGATCAATTCATTTATCAGAAGAAGAGGGGTGGTGGAAGAGTAGAGAATAGAGGACCCGCTGTGCAGAGAGACTACCAACAAGCATTGGGAAAGGTGACCATGGCACACTTTGATGGGAGTGACAAATGCACTGCTAGAGCATGGGTGCAAAAGTTGGATAACTATCTCTTAGACCGATGGCAGAAGAAGATGCTATCAAATTTGCATGGATGGAGCAACCCATGAGTGGTGGTACCATGGCTTGGTGACATTGGGTCACAACTTGGTCACCACCTATGATGAGTTTACAAACAAGCTCACTGAAAGATTTGATAAGAAAGACCTTGAGTTGCAATTCAGAGAGCTTGCACAATTAAAGGAATATGGTACTCTTGATGCATACATCTCAGAGTTTCAAAGACTCTCAGTTATGGTTACAAGCATCACAGAGAGGAGACTTGTGGTCCTTTTCAACGAAGCATTAACGGAGCCAATCAGAGGATGGGTTAAAGCCTTTGACCCACCAACTCTACAAGAAGCTATAAAGAAGGCAAGAAGCATGGAGCTTGTTGCCTCGAGAAATAAATTTCAGTCAAGGACTTTCCAGCATACAAAAAACAAGAAGCATTTTCAGATAAATTATAATCAGACCAAGAAGACATCAACAAAAATGGATGAAGACCTCCTAAATGACTTAAGGAGGAAGAAATTATGTTCAATTGCAAGGACCCATGGGCCCCAGGCCATGGGTGCCCTGGAAAGGGTAAGGTTCATAATTTAAAAGTTTATTCATATAAAGAATCAGAATTAGAAAAATCAGAACAGCAATCTGATTTGGAGGAGAAAGTGGACGAAGATTCATTTGAAGAGTTTGAACAAGAGAAGGAAAGTGACGGCACTCTTGCCTGCCTTTCTAGTTTTCAAAAAAAGGAGTCTTTCAGCGTCCATGGTGTCCTTCATGGACAGCGAGTTGTATTAACTGATATTGGAGCAAAACATAATTTTATTGTTGGAGTGGTGGCTCGTAGAGGACTCAAAACTGAAGAGGTTGATGGATTCAAAGTAATGATCGCTGATGGTTTCACCCTTAAATGCACTAAAATGATACCCCAAATGAGTCTACAATTGGGTCCTTATGAAGTCAAAGATGATTTCTATGTTGTAAGAATTGGTGACACAGATGTAGTACTTGGCATTCGGTGGCTGCAATCTTTGGGAGAGATCATCTTAAACTTTCCGACTATGGAACTGAGATTCCAATCAGATGGGAAGAAAGTGGTGTTAAGAGGGATGTCAAATGGAGGTCCATGTGTTGTCTCCTACAAAAGGTTAGAGAGGTTCATTCGGCATGATCAAGTTGAGTGGGCAATAGACTGTATCATCATGCCTACCATTCTCAAACATGAAAAGAAAAATTATCACCCTGATGTGCAAGCTTTGTTTACCAAGCGAATTAAGGTTTTCAGAGGTTTACCTCCAGGGAGGCCTCCTTCAAGAGGCATTGAGCGTGTGATAGAGCTAGAAGAGGGAGCAAACCCTATCATCACCACTCCCTATCGGCATCCAAAAAGAGATAAAGATGAGGTTGAGAAAGCAATCAAGGAGCTCATGGAGATGGGACATATCCGTCCAAGCAAAATCCCATTTGCATCTTTTGTTGTTTTGGTGAAAAAGGTTAGTACTATGTTGTCTACTTCTCAAAGATAGATTTGAGATCAAGGTATCATCAGATAAGGGGTTCGTGAGGAGGGCATAGAGAAGACTGCTTTCAGATGACACTTTGGGCTTTTTGAGTTTGTGGTTATGCCCTTTGGTTTAACCAATGCTCCTGCAACATTTCAATCTTGCATGAACTAAGTGTTCAATAACTAGCTTAGGAAATTTGTCTTGATATTATTTGATGACATTTTGATATTTAGCAAGGCTTGGGAGGAGCATATGAGACATTTGGATGAGGTGTTGGGCATACTTGAGGCTGAATCCTTGTTTGCAAAGGAATCAAAGTGTGAGTTTTGTAAAACCGAACTTCTATATCTTCATCATGTAATCAATTGAATGCAAGTGCCAGCTATATTTACAGACGAAGGTGTGTTGAGTGTCGACAATGGTCGACAAGGATAAATGACCTTATGTGCCTAAAGGTCTAACCCTTTCCCATTTGTCGTGGTAGAGGAGTCTAGAGCAACATGGACGGACCAAGATGGATGTTGCACACTTTCCAGAAAGACAAGATAAATTTGACCTATCCCCACCAACCTTTGCAATAAATAAGTATCAAACGTCATTCCTTGATTTCCAATTTTTATCATCCCTTTCAAATAAGATGTTTGCCCAGAGTGAACGACTTTTTTGATAAAAAGTTGTCCATGAGTGACATTATTTTTTCAGATAAGATGTTCACTCGGGAACGAATCATTAAATGTCGAGATGGGAGTGAAATTGTAAATGGATGTCCACCATCCCACTAATCCACCTGAGTAATGAAAATGATCCATTTGATTGACGCATTTGAGTAATGGAAACCACCGATCCATCTGAGTAAAGGAAAGTGAAAGGAACTGCCCCAATATGAACATCCGACCAATCAATAGGTAGGTAAGGTGTCTTAAAGGAGAACAAAACAAAGGGCATATGGATAGCAAATGGGAATCTTAGACATTAACTCCTCCCTCTACCACAAAGACATTGACAAGCAGCATGATAGTCGTTTACCGTTGCAAGAACCACTACCAACAACCAATTTCCCACAAGTTGACATATCACCAACACTAAGTATACCATAGGTTTAACAAGACTTCTTCACTTCAAAGGTGTCACGTTCGTCAAGCCCAAGACACCATGATAAGACGGATTTTGGATGGACCGATATTTATTTTAGTGGACCAAATTTTGGATGGACTAACATTCGGTTGGTGGTATCTATTCCACTATGCTAGATTAGTTAGTTGGGCTAGCTTGAACAGGGGTTCAGGCTAGGTCAAACCCTGAAAAACTAGTTATTATACTTATTATACACAATAGTTAGGTAGGCTAGCTCAAACCTTAAGTAATTGGTTATTGCAATCATTAGCTAATGGAGCTAGCTCAGACAATGAGTTTATTTGTTATAATTAGCAACTAGTTATTAGTTAGTCGGACTAGCTTGAACATGGATTGGGTTGGGCGTGACTAGAATAGATGGTAAATGCTACCAGATATAAAATTTTGCATCCCTCCCCCTTGGCTGCTTCCCCTTCTTTGACCCCAACCAAACTCCCTATCTATATACGGAGGCAGAGGCAAATGCCTATAGAGATATAGAAGATGCATGCATGAATGATCAAAACAAGAGAGAAGGCCCCCATCTATCTATATTGTCATTGAGTTGGCGACTATAGATAGCCGCCTTCAACATACATATATTAATATCTAATTGTGCCTACAATCTCCTCCTTAAATATGGTGTGGGCAAGCAGTTTAAGGCATAAACTCCCCATATCCTGTAATGTCCCCTTCTCAAGCCTAGTCAATTTGGTGACCGTTAGCCTACTCCTAAGTCCCATAGGTTAATTGGTATTGGTTAGGGGACTCCTTTGATCTTGGAGAGCACATGTTCAAATTTTCTTGTGTTCTTTGTGCGGCATTGAGTTTATTGGACATTGAGAATTGCAGTGATGCTTTTTGAAGCATTTTCAAACACCTAGTTTGTTCAAACTTCTTGGAAAGAGTGTCTATTTTAGGTAAGTCGCCAAATTGGGTCCAATCATCATCCCACATCCTCAGCTTCATCTCTGTGTGATTAGATTTGATTCCGAGGCCGTCTCAGTCCGCAAAATGGGTGAGCTATTAATTAAAAATTTAATAAATTCACTTAAGTTGTCTAATGTTCTCAAATATTAAAAAGACAACTTAGTATTATAGCTCGTTGGAAAGGTAAAAAGTTGCTCTAAATGTTGGGCGCCTTGACTGGGGGACTTATGCACATGAAATATTTTATTATCTTGTTTCAACAACATTGTGTGGGGAAAAAGTGAATTATTATATTATTTTTATTGTCTTTTTCGCTCCAAGAAGATTATAAAAGGACGTTGAGGGTCTCATTTGGGGCATGTTGAAGAATTCTTATATTGTTACACTGTCTGATTGAACTTGCAAGTTCTCCCAAAATCTTTTGGGGATGAAAACCCTCTCTATATTTATAGTTTCGGATTTGAGAGATAATTCCTAGCTGGATAGTGTGGTTCTACTTAGGAATCACCTTGTTCTTCAATGGAAATACACAATGGAGTTTCAATATGCAGATGTTTGATGTGTTTTTATGATCTTTTGGTTTCATTGCTCTTGTTGACATGTTTTCTCCTCCCACTCAATAAGTGGCTTTCATTGTAATAGGCTTCCCATTGCAAACTGGATGTGCCTTGATTTGTGTTTCAAGCTTCCCGCTGAACAAGTGGATGTGCCTTATTTTGTTTTAGCTTTCCCACTGAATAAGTGGTAGTGCTTAGTTGTTTTGGCTTTCCCACTGACTAAGCAGATGTGCTTATTGCTTTCTCACTAAATAAGTGGATGTTTGTAACTGTTGCTTTGGTTAAATTTTTTTTTTAAATCTAGGGTGGTTATTGCAGTGGTATTAGAAGTTGGTGATCTTGCCAACGTATGATTTGTTACTCGGGCTTCCCGCTGAAAAAGTAGATGTGCCTTGCTTTGTGTTTCAAGTTTTTCGTTGAACAAGTGGATGTGCCTTGTTTTGTTTTAGCTTTCCCACTGAATAAGTGGAACTGCTTAGTTGTTTTGGCTTTCCCGTTGACTAAGCAGATGCGCTTGTTGCTTTCCCACTGAATAAGTGGATGTTTGTAATTGTTGTTTTAGTTAATTTATTTATAAAACAAATCTAGTTTGGTTACTAAAGTGGTATCGACGCTGGTGATCTTGCCAATGTATGATTTCTCATCTTGTTATGCAACTTTTTCTCTATGCACACCAATGATAGAGAAAAGAGATACTACGAAAGATGGTAGAGAAAGTTGTATCAGTTTCTAGAAGACCCAGTTGAAGATACTTTCTCTAAGGTTCTAAGAGTTCGACAGATTCCTTCTAGTGACAGTGATAATTTTTCAAAAAACATGGCAGACAAGCATAAAGGACCAGCATAACTAGAGAGTCCTATGCCAGTACAAAGAGGAAATTTGATACTATGATGGACATGATGTCGCAATTGTTAGCAAAAATGAATCAGAATGTGCCTCAAGTACCTTCAGTTCAAAATGGAGAAACTAGTAGTGCTAACAACAATAATCACCAGAATGTGGAACACACTGTTGGAACAAAAGCTTCTGACTCTGTTCCTAGACCTCTCCAACCAACATTCACTCATAGGAAGGAGGCCCAACTTGTGCAAGAAGCCTTAATTCCTATGGTCGAAGAACTAAGGGTAAGTTATGCAGAGTATGCAACCCTTCCAACTAAGATTCAGGGCATTTTGTCTCTGGATCAATTCATTTATCAGAAGAAGAGGAAGAGTGGTGGAAGTGTGGAGAATAGAGGACCCGCTGTGCAGAGAGACTACCAACAAGCTTGGGGAAAGGTGACCTTGGCACACTTTGATGGGAGTGACAAATGCACTGCTAGAGCATGGGTGCGAAAGTTGGTTAACTATCTCTTAAATGGATGGCAGAGGAAGATGCTATCAAATTTGCATGGATGGGGCAACCCATGAGTGATGTTACCATAGCTTGGTGACATTGCGTCACAACTTGGTCACCACCTATGATGAGTTTACAAACAAGCTCATTTAAAAATTTGATAAGAAAGACCTTGAGTTGCAGTTCAGAGAGCTTGCACAATTGAAGCAATACGGTACTCTTGATGCATACATCCTGACAAAAGCACTTGGACAAGAAAATTTTGAAAAGTTCAAAGAAATGCTTGCTCTGAAAAAGACCCCTGCAGACTAAGGTTGGATGTAACAATATTGTACATATTTGTTATTAATCCCAGGTTTCTTAGGTAGCTTTTGTCTTATTCAATAAGTTGTTTTTCATTCCCATAGAAATAGGAAGTCTTTTTGGGAATGTGAAGTGAACAGCCATCTTGGCTTATATATTGTAATGTTTGTTCATTCGAATTTAATGTGAATACAATTTTGGCTTGCACCAATAATTGTTAAATCACAGAATTGATCATAGAGCTGACATCCAACAGGTTAAGGTTGACAGTCGAGGAGACTGATCATGTTATGTACTAATTTAATACAGTCACGTTATGCATATAATTAGTTATGGTAGTTACAGCAGTTAGGGATCCACCTATAGTTGTTCTAGTTGTTCTCACATGACTCGATCTGTAGCTGCTCTAGTTGTTCTCAAAGTGCTTGACCTGTACCTCTTGTCGTTGTAGTCAAAAGAATCGAATCAATAGTAAAAGTGGGGGACCAATATATAGTGGTATTGACTAGTATATTGTATCCACTAATATGATCAAGACACTAGCATGATATTCATATCTATGATTCAGGAAATGATATTTATATCTATGAATCTTGAGTTGGGATCTCGGTGAAGGATGAAAGAGATATGGCATAGCCAAATAGATGGCATGGAAGGTAGGATGGTCCCCAATTAATAGAGGATGCACTCAACCAATTTTAGCCTAGGGTGGGGAGTCCCTATATCTCCATGGATTTGGGAGGTCAAGGGTGGTCATTTATGCATTTTAAATCAACAAATACATAGGCTAGGAGATCGAGTGGTCAAGATCAACAAATACATAGGCTAGGAGATCGTACATAGGCTAGGAGATCGAGTGGTCAAGATCAACAAATACATAGGCTAGGAGATCGAGTGGTCAAGAGTTCACAACCAGAGCCATTGGGAGCCATCCATTAGGGGCGATTGTGGTGAGCCATTGGATGGATTCGGTCAAGGACCTTTATGATTGAATTGATATCTAGATCGGTCCAAAATAGCACACGCATATGATCGAGATGTTAAGTTTGTCCCATAAGAGTGGAGAAGATGGTGAGGATAATGACAAAGGTTGAGCGTCAAGGGATACATGATTGATTGAAGGGCATATGGGTCCATGGATGTAAAATAAAGGGTTAATGACTCTGTTTCACAAACTGAAGAGTGGATGAGGAACTATTGTACTAGAGTTGTTGGCTCAAAGTTTTTTGGTGATAATAGAACGAAGGACCTCTAGCATCCCTTAAAAGCAAAAGCACACATGAACGATTCCTTCATCTCACCGAACACAGTAGTAACCCACTCATTAGACAAAACCCTATACCACACTCGCTACTCTTATCATATGCTAGTGACCACATACTATAAGATCTATGTGACTTATGATCTAATGAGATTTGGCCACCCCACCTAATGATGACAACCAGAAACTTCAAGAAAATAGTTCAATTCATTAAACCTTGACCCACTTTAGGCTACCGAACCATATGAAAGGAGGGCCTTATATCTATATTGGCCAATGGTGCCCTCCCTTCTATCTAAATATGAGATATGAGCTTTCCAACTATACCCCACTAGATTCTATACATATAATCACCACTCAACTGCCTCAATGGGGTTGTCTCGGGGATCGAGCAGGGGGGAAGAGAGGGGATACTTTAGATTAGATAGGAGGTAATTGGCAGAAATGCATACTTACTATATATAGAAAGGCTATATATAATCGATTGACACTCGATGACAGCCTACTAGATCTAGCTGATAGGAAAGAGGCTACTTTAGATTGACCTCAACCTCCCACTATAGATATATATATAGAGAGAGAGAGAAAGAGATCTTATAGCAAGACTCGAACTACAGGAGTGCATTTAGACAACAATAGTCATCCTACCCTCCTGACGTTATGGCATAGATATAGATTGGCCTACGCCAGTTATCCTCAAGGGGCCAAGGAACTTTAGACACTCAACTGACACAACTATATCTCTATGCCTTCCTTCTATATAGATGCAGATGTGCCTCTACTCTGTATAGAAAGTAGGGGTAGGGGGCAAAGCCTCTAGGCACTCTGCTAATAGGCCTACTAGATCTTTATAAAAAGACTATCAACTATGAGACACTCTCTCATGTTTATATAACTCGCTGTCTGTAGGGGATCTAGCTACTTCAAATAGGCCCCAATCGCCTACAATCTTGTGTTTGGAAAGGAGGTCGATGGTCCAAAAGACATCGACTACCCCTATATAGATAATGAGAGCAACTTGTCTAATAGAACAAGGAAATAGATATACAGTATATAGTAAGCATGGGAGGGTGCATAAATATATGTATGCATTCTCTCACCATTTTATCTATTGGCGAAGGATAGGGATTGATCTCAGAGTCAAGCAGTCAATCAATAGATTGGGGGCTTATATGCTCTCTCTCACCCTATATATCTAGGTAGGACCACCTATCACCTATATATAGGAAGGGTCAACAATAGATCTATATAAAGGGCACCCATATATAGATAGGCCCCACCCACAACTAATTGATGGTATTGGGGTTGAGGTCCCTCTCTATATATTGCGCAGATAGGGCCCCAACTCTCTATAGGCATGGCTATTAGACTCGACACTCCCCCAATAGGACTAGGAAGAGGAAGGGGTGCAAGGCTCAAACAACAGGACAATCCAACAACCAACCACCTCTATGCTTCAATTGGGTTTAAGGAAAAGGGCCTTTAGACACTTGGATAATGAACTATCACAACCAACCTGAAATAAGATATCTATATCCACGGAATTCTCAAGCAAAACAAACTCCACTCGCTAGTATTTAATGGAACCCCTAGCTCAAGGGTATACCGAAACTACCGCAATCGCTCATAGCCCTACTGATATTATCTATTAGCTAAACACCTGTCCCTACAACTCACAAGGCTACATAAACCACCCCTCAAACATACACACCTACCTATTTTCTCTATTTACTAAAAATAAAGATGTGGAATACGATAACAATCTACTATGAAGGGAAGAAATAGCCGAGAATCCCAAAGGCTAGCAGTCAAGCTACTCCCTCTCCTCCCTTAGCCAAGACCTAGGGTGAGGAAAGAAACAACCCAACCTCTCCAGAGGTTAAGACAAATTCTTTTATAGTTATACGGCCCCACAAGGCTAGTAACATATGCCCACCCTTCACCATACACTTATTGTACTATATGTTAAGCACACAACACATTGAGAGGGGAGGTGAATCAGTGTAATTTAAAACTTTACTTTCTTACAATTAATGTCCACAAAAAAAACATTCACACAAGATCTATCTATTAAGAAACACAAAATTTACGTAAAAAACCCTCGGGAAAAAACACAAAGAAGAACTAATTGGATCTACTGTCCAAATATAGCCTCAAAATAAAAATTCTTTTACAAAATTTGTAGGCACCAATCTACTTGGAAATACCAATCCCCACCGCCAAGCACCAACTTGGCAAGAGACACCAATCTTTTCTTTATGGGGCACCGACCTCCACTGAAACAATCTTTCACCACACTATTATTGCTTCATCAACAAATGATGGCAAATTCAATCTCCTCTCTTTTCCAAAAAAAATTGCTTATACTTGAATGATAGAAAGAAATAATTCTTCACGCATTTCCCTACCTTTGCTTCTCCTTGTATAGACTCCAATGCCTCTTCACAAGGGAGTTAACCTCTTCAAAAGACACCGATACACCAAAAGAAGCATCCATTCATTTAATTTTTTATTTTAACTAAGGTGCATGATTTCCAAAAGGGGGTCGGCCTATAGAGTTTAATGAAAGTCGACCTAGTTTAAGAGAATTGGCCCTCCCTTCATAGGCGCTTAAACACAAGTGATCGACCCTTTCATTTGTTGGCATTGATTTCCACAAAGATAATGCTTTTTACAATAATGATAATCCCGTTGCCATTACTTATATTTCCGTTGACATCCGTTGACAATAAGAACTCCTTTGACATCAATGATAATATTTCAACAATCTCCCCCTTTCTCATTCATGGCAATCCTATAGAGAAATAGTATATGAATCTCCTCCTTTGCTTACCCTTTCTTTAACTCTCCCCCTTTGACATCAATGTCAAAGGGACGTACAATACAATCACAATGTATATCACCAAAGTATCCATGGAGCTAAAAAAATAATGCAGTGATGAAATCCCTCTTAACCGATGCTTCTCTTGAAGAATTTAGTGACTAGATAAAATATGGATCACTCCCACTGTATGCCTTAGACACTCAAAAGTTTCTTTTGGGAGGGGTTTCGTGAACATATTTGCTATTTGTTCCTTTGTGGCAATGCATTCCAACTTTACATGTTATGCAACCTATTCTCTCAAGAAGTGATACTTGATAGGAATATGTTTTGTCCTAGAGTACATATCCAGATTCTTCAAAATATTTATTGCACTAGTGTTATCACAGAGTATTGAGATTCAATGACAGTACTATATCTTAAAATATTTCAATGTCTAATGAACTTGTGTACAACATGACATTGTTGCTATATATCCTACCTCCGTTGTGGATAAAGAAACAGAAGTTTGCTTCTTGCTTAACCAAGACACTAGATTGTTGCCAATAAAGAATGCTCCTCCACTTGTACTCTTTCTATCATCAACAATTCTGACCCAATCTGCATCTATATATGCTATTCAAGTGAAATTTTCACCTCTTTGATACCACAAACCATAATCCAAAGTGCTTTTTAGATATTTAAATATTCTTTTGATGGTTTGCACATGAGTTTCTTTTGGTGCTACTTGAAATCATGCTCTAAGCCTATAGTTTGCATGATGTCTGTCCCAGATGTTGTGGTGTATAGTAGGCTACCAATCATGGATCTGTAAAGTCTCTGATTTGCTTCAGGAGATTCATCATCTTAACTTACATCATGTAACAATGGGTGTGCTAACTGGTGTACAATCTTCCATTCTAAACTTTTTCAACATCTCCTTGACATACTTGGTTTGTGAGATTAATATTCCTTTGTTATATTGAGAAATTTGTAAACCAAGAAAAAATGACAATTCTCCTAGCATGGACATTTCAAACTATTTTTGCATATCCTTTGCAAATTTTGGGACATTTTTTCACTATCTCCTCCAAAAATAATGTCATCCACATAAACCACAACAATTAACTGATTTTCACCTTCAATCTTGATGTAGAGATTACTATTAGCGACTCCTTTTTGTAACCTTGTTGTGAGTATTTATCATCTCTTGAATACCGGGCTCTGCAGGCTTGCTTAGCCCATAGAGTGCTTCCTTCAACCTACACATAATCTTCTGGTCGTTCGATATAAACCTCTTCCTCTAATTTGCCATTAAGAAAAGCAGACTTGACATCCATTTGATAAACTTTAAAGTTCTTAAAACCAGCATATGCCAAAAAAATTCAAATGGCTTCTAGTATCACAACAGGGTCAAAGGTTTCTTCAAAATCAATACCTTCAATTTGAACATATCCTTTACAAACTAACCTTGCTTTATTCCTTGTCACTTGGCCATCTTCATTCAGCTTGTTCCTGAACACCCACTCGGTACCAATCACATTTTTATCTTTTAGTCTTGGAATGAGTTCCCAAGTATCATTCTTCTGAGTTTGATACAACGCTTTTTCCATAACATCAATCCAATGCTTGTCGTTGCTAGCTTCTTCGAAGTTTTTAGGCTCTATTTTAGATAGCAAAGAGAAGTTTACTTGTTCAAATGTACTCACTAATTTTCTTCTAGTTTGCACCCCAACATCTATATCACCAATAATTGTTCTTTTTGAGTGATGTTTTTCAACAAATCTAGATGGTGCCTTTGTATCGTCCTGTTCCACTTCCTTTTGTTTTTCTTCTTCTTCCTTGTAGTTTGGTTCTTTTGAATGGTCATTTACTTGTACACTCTTTTTAAGGCCTTGTTTTATCCAATCTTACAATGGCACTTTCTACAATCTTTTGTAGTCTTTCATTATAACATCTATATGCCTTACTTCTTGAGGAATATCCAATAAAAATACCTTCATCAACTCTGGATTCAAACTTTCCCAATTATTCGTCATCTCTTTTGATGTAACACTTACTCCCAAACACTTTTTAGCATTTAACTGATGTCGATCCACCCTTCCATAGCTCATAAGGTGTTTTGCTATTGTTTACTCTAGTTTGCCCTCTACTCAAAATGTAGACTGCGGTGTTAACTGCCTCTCTTCAAAAATGATTTGATAGCTTAGATTCGTTTAACCTTGTTCTTGCCATCTCTTGAACAATTCGATTCTTCCTTTTTACAACTCCATTTTGTTGTGAAGTTATTGCCGCTGAGAAATGTCTTTTAATACCATGATGCTCACAAAATTCTTCAAATTAATTTGAGAGGAACTCACCTCCTCGATCTGATCTCAAACACTTGATCTTTGAATCAGTTTCATTTTCAACCAAGTTTTTAAAAGCTTTAAATTTCTCAAATCCCTCAGATTTTTCTTTTCAAAAAGTGACCCATGTCATTCTAGAATAATCATCAATGAGGAACATGAAATAACTGTCACCTTGTATGCTTTCTGTTCTTGTAGGCCCACAGAAATCTGTATGGATTAGTTCTAATGGCTTAGTTGTTGAGTACTCCTTTGACTTAAAACTTGCCCTTGTTTGTTTCCCATGCTGACACTACTTGCAAAAAGTATTTGAAGGTTTTGTAATTTTTGGCATCTCTTACAATTTGCTTGGTGCTGATTTTCACCAGATTATCAAAATTCATATGGCCCATTCTTCTATGCCATAGCCAACTTTCATCAATTTTACTCATGTAGCATTTTTCTCCTTTGATATCACTGAGTATGTATAAGTTGTTTATTATTCTATTAGCCTCTGTAACAAGTTTTCTTGTATCTAGTTTGTTAATCTCACACCTTTGAGCATAAAATGTGAGAAGATGTCCTTAATCACACATTTGATTAACACTTAGAAGATTATGCTTCAAACCTTCAACATACAAAACATTTTATGTTTTCATCTTCCCACTGTCAAGACTAAGAGTACCTTTTCCACCTATTCTTGTCGTAGCATTATCTCCAAATTTTACAGTGCCTTCACTTATATCCTTCAAAGATAGAAATTTGCTCGTCTCCAGTCATGTGACTTGGGCACCCACTGTCAATGTACCATTGTTGCCCTTCGTCTTGTTTGCACGAGCATATATTTCTCCTTCCCCTGATTATCTTAATCTTGCTTTTTTTGCCATATTTTTGTAAATTCTCTTTTCTGTACAGCAAGAGCATCACTTTCTTTTCTTGTCTAGGAGGTTCTACAAAAATACTTCTATAGAAACGTGTTATACGTTCATAGCATTTACACTTATAACATAAAATACTATTCTCATTGTAATTTGATAAAGGGGCAAATGAGTTATAATTTCTACTTTAAAATCCATAAGCACTTCTGCCATTGTCCCATGTATACCTATTTCTTGCATGTGTCTTACACTCCATTGCTTTACGCCCAAAATGATTACATAAATAACAATAACTGTAAAAATAATTTGGGTACTTGATCATATTAAACTACATTGGAGGAAATGACCTTCTGAAATTTCTAATGGGATCATGCTCACCTTTGTTGTCTTTGTGAAGACTATCATGCTCTTTCTTGTTGTTGCTTCCCCCAGTCGTGGACCCCTTGAGTATATTTGCGTAGCTCTTGGGCTTCTTTACATATACTTTCTTTGGTGGTTCTATAATTTTTGAACTCTGACCTTCTTTAATGATCTTCTAGTTTCCTTCATAGCCAAGACCATGCTTAATGAATGGTGACCTTTGGCAATTTAGTATGTCGCCCCACATTTCAGTATTTTTTTCAAATTTTAAACTTTTTTTCAGCTAAGCAATTGTCTTCTCCAATTCTTTTCTTAAAACTACTATAGATTCTAGATTTTCGCAATTGTCATCCTTTGTCTTCAGTTTGACTCTCACCTCCTCTAGCCTTTTTGCTTCTTCTAGTTGAGTTTTAAGGCTGATGACAGCGTTTTCCGATTCCTCATCACTTTGTGACATTCTTGTTTTTAAAACACAATCCTCTTCATATTTTTGAAGCTGTAATTTCTGTTTCAAATTATTTTTCTTAAGCACCTTTATCTCATTAAAGCACAAATGAGTTCTTCTTCAAGATCTATTTCTCCTACATCTTCGACAGCGTCTTCCTCTTCTAAATATGTTTTTTCTTTTCCTTGTCTTGCCAAGATGTCTTCACTTGCTGAGGCATCACTTTTTATTTCTATAGCCATGAAAAGGGTTTTTTCTCTATCACTATCTGATATACTTTCATCTCTCTCCTTAGTTGAGCTACTATCCTTTTTGGAATAGAGACTTTTCTTGTGTTTATCGAAATTTTTTTTATATCCATTTTGTTTGTAGTGTTTCTTGTACTAATGAGGTTTGCTCTCCTTTTTCCTTTCCTCATGATTTTAATCATCATCACTATCATCCTTATGCGGACACTTAGCAGCGAAATGTCCTATTTTACCACAATTAAAACATTTAAAAGGTAGCTTACCTTTGTATTTGCCGAATCTTTTCTTAAGTTTTCTTATTAAAAGGGCCTCCTTTTCATCTTGTTTATCATTGATGCTATCCCCTGATTCAGGCTCTTTATTCTTCACTTTCTTTGAAGCTTTAAAAGTTGCTTCTTTTTTTGATGGCTTCTCTTTTTCAGTTCCCATTTCATACGCCATGAGGATCCCATGCAACTCATCTTTTGTTAATGAGTCTAGGTCCTTTAATTCTTCAATAGCAAAAAAAATTGCATCAAATCTCAAGGTAAGTGACCTTAGCACTTTTTGAACGATCATGGATTCTTTAACTTTTTCATCGAGCCCTCTAATACTATTGACAATTTCATTCACACAAAGAAGATAGGCCGCAACATTTTCTTCATCTTTCATCCTCAAACTCTCAAACTATATTCTATGAGTTTGGAGCTTGGCCTTCTTCACCTTGTTATCACCTTCATAGATGTTCTGAAGTTTGTCCCAAATTTTCTTTGCCGAGTCACATAGCATTGCCTTGACAAATTATGATTCAGACAGGCCACACAAGATGGCATTCATGGCTTTGGCATTATTCTCACTAGCCTTCTTTTCAGCTTGATCCGTAGGTGGAATTTATGGCACTTTATAACCAGTCACTACTGTTTGCCAGATATCAAAACCAAGGGCCATTAGATAGGTTCACATCCTTATGCTCCAGAATGCATAGTTTGTTTCATCAAACAATGGAGCCTTATTTGTGGAGAAACCTTCTTGTACATGATGACTAACCATGTGTGCTCCCAAAATCTACCTTTTATTGGTTAGTCTATTTCTGAAGAAACCGCTCTGATACCAATTGTTAAGCACACAACACACTGAGAGGGGGGTGAATCAATGTGATTTAAAACTTTAATTTCTTAAAATTAATGTCAACAATAAAAATATTCACACAAAATCTATCTATTAAGAAACACGATTTTCGTGGAAAACCCTCTCTTAGAAAAAACCACAAAGAAGAGTTGCTTGAATCTACCGTCCAAATCCAGCCTCAAAATAAAAATTGTTTTACAAAATTTGTAGGCCCCAACCTACTTGAAGATACCAATTCCCACCGCCAAGCACTAACTTAGCAAGAGACACCAATCTATACTTTATGAGGCACCGACCTCCACTGAAACAATCTTTCACCACACTACTGTTGTTTCATCAACGATGGCAAATTCACTCTCCTCTCTTCTCCATAAAAATCTACTTAAACTTGAATGATAAAAAGAATTAATTCTTCACACATTTCTCTACCTTCTCTTCTCCTTATATAGACTTCAATGCCTCTCCACAAGCGAGGCGACCTCTTCAAAAGACACCCATAAACCACAAGAAGCGTCCATTCATTTAATTTTTAATTTTGACTAAGGGGCACGATTTTCAAAAGGGGGTCAGCCTATAGAGTTTAATGAAAGTTAGCCTAGTTTAAGAGAATTGGCCCTTCCTTCATATGTGCTTAAAAACAAGTGATCGACCCTTTCATTTGTGGGCATTGATTTCCACAAAGATAATGTTGTTTACATTAATGATAATCCCGTTGCCATTACTTATAATTCAATTGACAATAAGAACTCTTTTGACATCAATGACAATATTTCAACACTATAGAGGTGAGTGATCCCCTATGCCCTATAATAGGATCCTCTATATAAATACAACTCTCCCGTTGCCAACTATATATATAGCCACCCAACTAGACTATATATAACCTTGACCCCATACAGATAAATGGGGGTCAAGTGCCCAATCGACTATATATAGAGCATATAGCCAGCCACACCTCACTGCCAACCCAATATAGAGATAGCGAGATAAGGGCCAGTGTCAAATGGATATATAGTGAAGGACTCTGTGAATCAAGTGCCCTCTCTCCATCGACATGGGAAATCGCTCCCAACGGACCTCAAGCATTTGGGAATCAACATCAATCATCAACCAATCAATATCCAAGTAAAAAAGGGGGAGTGGTTCACCGATCGAGTGCAGAAACCCCTTAAAGTAAATAAAGGCAGGTAGCCCTATATGTGGGCATTTATATGGATATCAGGGTGATGTGATTTTATTAGAGCAATGTTGCTTTGGAATACTCAATGACTTGATCAGAATGTGAGGCTCGAAAAGGCAACTTGGTAACCCTACGTTTCTTCCCCGCCCTTCTTACCAATGGAGGGGTAGAAAGGTGGGGAAGAATAAAAACCTATACATGGTGGGAGAACCTACATTGAGAAATCCAGAATTAGGCGGATCATGTGCTAATACTATCCATATATGCATCAAAGCTACAATAGAATGTGGATGTTGTGACTCTTCGCAGCAAGATGTTATGATGAATGGGCATCCTCCAAAGAATGATATATATATAGTAGGTTAAAGGTTAGATTCGCAATTCTAGATCGGGATCGAATGTCTCTCTCCATTGAACCCATTATTTCCTTTGGATCAAAATTGAGTGACCAACCCTTGATGATTATGCAAATATGAAATCCCTTGATCTTGACATTCAAATCCTATTCTATTGCATACCGCATGCATGAAAGAGGTTTTCCAGCTAGATATATCCCTATATGGAATTGCAATGATTCTCAACCTTCGACAATATATAGTTGGCGCAAGCTTGAACGACCAGCTCTTCTACTTTTGAACAAGGGACTCAAAACTTTCAATAGGGGGAACTCAAACTCGGAGTGAAGGCGAAAGCTTTCTTTCCCAACTCATTATAAAAGCCTTTTCCCTTGGCTATTCACCCCATATCAATGTCGTCACCATGATCTCAATCCATCCATATCATGTACCATCTATGAGCTTATCGAAATGGAACCAAAATGTGGGATCATGATAAAGGATCAAATTGTAGTGAAGGAATTACCTTTTCAACAAAAAAGATTAGATCATCAGAATGCCAAAAATCCATAATTTTCTTTATATTCTATTTGTTTTCCAAGGAGGATGTGTGATTCAAAGAATTGGTGATTCAATGCACAAAATTGCAGCGGAGATAATCCTCGGCCCATTATATCAAAATGAATTCCATCTAGGCCATGCGATACTCCCAACTAAGTGACAGCGTTCTTCACATTTTATAAACGGTTCCACCATTCTAGCAAATGTTATATGTGTGCCTTAAAACTAGAGGCGATAGGTGTAGAGGTAAGCAATGATCCATTGTGAAAAGAAAGATATGATTTCTTTCTCCCATTACTCACAAAGACCCCTTTCGTTGCCCACGCTACTACTAATGGTGGTGGTCCCTTGAGTGGGGGCGTTTTTGGGACTTCAATAGTGTAATACTCCTTTCAAAGTTTATAGTTGGGGTAGGAAAACCTTTACGGCCCCTACAAACATAGGCTAGTTTGTACTCACTCGCCCCTAGATTTGTATTGATTATTATAGATTATTACCAATACAATAATCCACTTGATTCTATCTCTCCATCCAAAGTCTCTCCCTCCTCGACCCATATATGGAGCGATTGTCGAATAGCAAGAGTGCAAGTCACTGTCGAGTACCCAGATGCATTCCATACCATTCTTTATGCATCATTAGTGCCTAATGTCGAACGATTTACTCTGCCTTACTATCCACACCTTTCCCTCCTTGATAGAAGGCCCCATATAGAGATAGGGGGCACTCATCCTCAACCTAGTAGTCAAATGAGTGCTCCCCTCAATGACCTCCCACTCCCCACCCTCAGCCTACTTACATATAGCTTTATTGTATAGATGTGGGGGGTCATGTATAAGTAGGGGACCTTGTCCTCCTTTACCAATGCAAGTTGTATAGTTCAGGTCCTCTCATTAGAGTGACTCGACCTTGAGTCATCGTTGCTCAAAAGAAGTCACCACGTCTTGAGTCATAGCTTCAAATCATAGTTTGGAGAATGAAGTCGCTCACGCCTTAGAATAGCACATTTTAGCCCCATCCCCAATCAATTGCAAATAGAAAATGATGTCCTTAACCCAACAGGAATCGATTAGGGTCTATGAAGTGATGGAATTCAATCTCGGACTATCTATGAATAATGGGATGAAGAAATCTCAAGGATTTTTGTTTCACTGAAGAGCGGAAAGGAATGACTCCTCAAAATAAATCTTGAGTGGAGTCAATTATTTTTTGTTGTTCAAGCCCTAGCTATAGATCTGTACTTCTAAATTTCGAATAGACAAGTCCTTGATTATAAAATCCCCCGATTCATAGATAGTCCAGGATTCCAAGATCTATGACTAAGTGGGTTCAAACTCTTCCTTTCTTCATGAAACAGGGTGGTTTTCGAGACTTTAGGCCCCCTATATATCTATATGACATCGACCCCTATTTCCCTATATCTATTTTTTTGGGGATCGGGGCTATTATTGCTATATATAGACAGGTCGAGCTCTCGTCGTCTTCTGCCCATCTTTCCACTTGGAGAGACCAAAAATCTTATGCATGAACTATATATACCTAATTCACTTTGTCTCACAATGCCATCTGCATCAATTAGACATGGGAAACCTGAAATTGGCAAGCAATAGTCATTTTTCTCATGCGATCCTCATTCTTGGACCACATGAATGATTCCCCGTTCTTAGCCCTCATGAATGGATCCCTCTTCTTAGTAAGAGAGGAGCTTTTTTTTGCCATGCCTATGCCATCAAGCGAAATGAGAAGCTGATCTCCACGATTATCTCACATGAGTGGTGGGCACAGTGAAGAGTTCCAATCTAGACAAGGAACGATTATAGCAGCACTGGTCTATGCCTCATTGCCCTAAAGTATTTGGTTATCATGCTCAGCTGCAAAGTTGTTCATTTTGAGTTCGACAAAGAAGACAAGTTCAAAAGGGATTCTTGATGGAATGGACCGGAGCATAAATTCGTTTTGCATGAGGTGCATAAAATAGCGTAGATACACTGGTTGTGATCCCCATTCATTACGAACTCATAGTCAACTGCGGCCAAGTGTTCTTTCTCCCATCACACTGAACTGTCTAGCTCTAGAATAATGTTAGTTGTTAGTACTTGTCCCCGAGGAGGGAGAATGTTAGACAAAGGGTTGGTTTCTTAAATGTATGGTTACTCATCCATGGTAACTCATAGATCTATACCAAACCTTATTTAATTTCAATTTAGGGTGGATTGAGGTTAGTTTGGTCTATAGTGACTCACTAAATCAACCGAACGACCACATAACATGGGCATAGAAATCTCAACACGAGGCTCCCTACCTCTATATCATTGTTCGATGAAGGCTATATTGAATAGAGTAGACATAGGTGTAGGCCATCGGGGGATTCTTCAAGTTCGTGGAGGAACTAAAGTCCCTTACAAGGCCATGAGTGCCCCCACCATATAAGATAGGGAGATAGGGGCCTTCCTTGGTCGAGGGAGCACCTCCCAACATGGGCACGAGTGCCAACTCTATAGCGGCCCTTCCACTCCTCGATAAGCCCCTCCCACTTAGACTTGACTCACCTTGGACCGACATCATCTATTAGATTAGATTAGACTTATTCCCATCCCTATTGGATACTGACATCAATATTGGTATCACAGGGGTCGATTGAAGAGTGCCATCGGTTCGGTTCATCAATATAGAATTAATATTAATTTGGTTAGATAATTCCATTCCAAATTGTTTATTTGTGTAACATGATTTGCTTTCAGTCCAATCAAGAGCCCACCTTATATAGATTGATGATAGATTCCTACCCAATATGTATCTCTAGTTAGGGGCCCCTATAGATATATAACTATTTATAGAACAGAAAAACTATAGATGACTATCTCTACTTCAGCCCCAGTAGATCCATTTGCATTGATGCGCATGGATTGAGAAGCATCCGTACCATAAAATAGACCCACTATCTATCTATTTATTTATCTCGAGACTATACATTGACCATAACTAGATGGAAGTTTTCCTGTAGATGATGTTACATGTAGAATGGACACAACTCGACCTCTATTAGGATCAATCTCATCCAATTGATGATATTTGATGCCCCTTATTGGATTGGATATTGGGGGTCAATTCAAGAGTGTTATCGATTCATCTAATGATCCTATATTGACTATATCTGAAACATGACTTTCATCTCAGTCAAGGTTTAAATCCCTATATAGATAGATCCCTACCATCTTTAGTTTCAGCTCAAGGGAACTATAGATAGATTGGGTTTGAGGGGTTTATGTATGTGGTTAAGGTTTGGTTGTTGGCCTATCTCTACTCGATCATATCTACTTGCATAACATTGGTTTGAGCTTGTAGATCTATCTCATCGGCATCAATGCACATGGATCGTATGGATATGGATGGGCGCCCACAGAGAGTATAGTGGCCCGCACATAGTAGAGACCATCGCTCTGATACCACAATGCAGAGAACACACTTCCTAGATCCTAAAACAAAAACAAAACAAAAAAAAACTTGTTTTATTAATGTTTGTCTGTGAATATAACTCGAGTATAATTTCTCCTATTAGATATCCTTTGCCAACCGAGCAAGCATCTAACTATACGGGTTAGGCATCTGATATCATTTGCCAAACAGGCATCTAACCATATGGGTTAGACATATAATATCTTTTGCCAAACAGACAAACATCTAACTATACGGGTTAGGCATCTACACATGACTAGGGTATGCTCTGGCCAAAGACTTGACTCATCGAGATCAACCAAATCCTGAGTTGCTCACTGTTCACCGCTCATCTCTACTATACAAACACCAAGCTCGTCGTGACAGTAACATGTATAAAACATATAACAAAAAGTCGCATTCCACCTCGGAATATCCAACCGGGATCCTTCTTAGTATGTCACAGATTGCTTATCTTTGCTTTGTTTATCTAAACTAGGGCCTTATTATAATGGTCTTGCCTTTTCATTTAGCTTTAATATTGTTTAACGCACAACCCCAAACCCCATCCTATTCACCTACGTACTGGAAGCATCCTTCGTTTCTCAGATTACCTACATCCCTGCTTCCGAACAGAATCAAGATGTAGTATGCATGTAGTTCTGTTTTCTATTCTAAGTTTCATGCGATATGTGAATATGGGTATGCAGCCCTTTCTAAGACCCAGTTCTCCAAACAGTTCCTCTGTGATTGCTACCCGAACAAGAGCATAAACGTATCAGTTTAAATGACTGAATACTTGTTCAACTAAACTAGCCCTAAATCTTAACAAGAAATAGAAATTAACATTTGCAAGCTATATCCCCTTTCCACTTTTATTTACATCAACAATGTTTTTTATCCTTGATTTAATCAACCTAATCCTTGCAATTGTTGTTGCTAAAATTTCGTTATCTGAGAGCCATATGATTGGTGGTCTTTTTATAATAATTGGTTTAACACTCTCAACCCTGATTTTTATTGCTCATTTTCGATGGTACCGATTTTCGAGTAAGAAATGTACTTTTCTCATTCTGTTTCATAAGTTCACAAGTCAGACTCGTCTAAAATAGTCGAAGTCATTTTCTTATCTTGATTAGTGTTGTTGACCAAGAGGGATTATCCCACCCCTTGGTCTTAATGACACGACATGATCCCTATTTCTCCCCGACGGTTTATAGGGATGATGCCCAAACATCGTTGTTGCAGCTATGTTAGGCTATGGATGCAGTAGCTCAAGCGCAATCATTAAAATACCAACAATCCATAATTTTCTTATATTCTATTTGTTTTCCAAAGAGGATGTGTGTTTCAAAGAATTGGTGATTCAATGCTCAAAATTGCAGTGAAGATAATCCTCGGCCCATTATATCAAAATGAATTCCATCTAGGTCATGCGATACTCCCAACTAAGTGATAGCCTCCACATTTTAGAAACGGTTCCACCATCCTAGCAAATGTTATATGTGTGCCTTAAAACTAGAGGCGATAGGTTAGAGGTAAGCAATGATCCATTGTGAAAAGAAAGATATGATTTCTTTCTCCCATTACTCATAGAGACCCCTTTCATTGCCCACACTGCTACTAATGGTGGTGGTCCCTTGAGTGGGGGCGTTTTTGGGACTTCAATAGTGTAATACTCCTTTCAAAGTTTAATGTTGGGGTAGGAAAACCTTTACGGCCCCTACAAACATAGGCTTGGTTGTACTCACTCGCCCCTAGATTTGTATTGATGATTATAGATTATTACCAATACAATAATCCACTTGATTCTATCTCTCCCTCCTCGACCCATATATGGAGCGATTGTCGAATAGCAAGAGTGCAAGTCACTGTCGAGTACCCAGATGCATTCCATACCATTCTTTATGCATCATTAGTGCCTAATGTCGAACGACTTACTTTGCCTTACTATCCACACCTTTCCCTCCTTGATAGAGGGCCCCATATAGAGATAGGGGGCACTCATCCTAAACCTAGTAGTCAAATGAGTGCTCCCCTCGATGACCTCCCACTCCCCACCCTCAGCCTACTTACATATAGCTTTATTGTATAGATGTGGGGGGTCAAGTATAATTAGGGGACCTTGTCCTCCTTTACAAAAGCAAGTTGTATAGTTCAGGTCCTCTCATTCGAGTGACTCGACCTTGAGTCATCCTTGCTCAAAAGAAGTCACCATATCTTGAGTCATAGCTTCAAATCATAGTTTGGAGAATGAGGTCGCTCATGCTGCTCATGCCTTAGAATAGCACATTTTAGCCCCATCCCCAATCAATTGCAAATAGAAAATGATGTCCTTAACCCAACAGGAATCGATTAGGGTCTATGAACTGATGGAATTCAATCTCGGACTATCTATGAATTATGGGATGAAGAAATCTCAGGGATTTTTGTTTCACTGAAGAGCGGAAAGGAATGACTCCTTCCCAGAATAAATCTTGAGTGGAGTCGATTATTTTTCATTGGTCAAGCCCTAGCTATAGATCTATACTTCTAAATTTCGAACAGACAGGTCCCTGATTATAAAATCCACCAATTCATAGATAGTCTAGGATTCCAAGATCTATGACTAAGTGGGTTCAAACTCTTCCTTTCTTCATGAGACGGGGTGGTTTTCGAGACTTTAGGCCCCCTGTATATCTATATGACATCGACCCCTATTTCCCTATCTCTATTTTTTTGGGGGTGGGGGCTACTATTGCTATATATAGACAGGTCGACCTCTCGTCGTCTTCTGCCAATCTTTCCGCTTGGAGAGACCAAAAATCTGATGCACAAACTATATATACCTAATTCACTTTGTCTCACAATGCCATCTACATCAATTAGGCATGGGAACCCTGAAATTGGCAAGCAATAGTCATTTTTCTCATGCGATCCTCATTCTTGGACCACATGAATGATTCCCCATTCTCAGCCCTCATGAATGGATCCCTGTTCTTAGCAAGAGAGGAGCTTTTTTTTGCCACGCCTATGCCATCGAGTGAAACAAGACGCTGATCTCCATGATTATCTCACATGAGTGGTGGGCACAGTGAAGAGTTCCAATCTAGACAAGGAATGATTATAGCAACACTGGTCTCTGTCGCACTGCCCTAAAGTATTTGGGTATCATGCTCAGCTGCAAAGTTGTTCATTTCGAGTTCGACAAAGAAGACACGTTCAAAAGGGATTCTTGATGGAATGGACCAGAGCATAAATTCGTTTTGCATGAGGTGCATTAAATAGTGTAGATACACTGGTTGTGATCCCCATTCATTACGAACTCATAGTCAATTGCGGCCAAGTGTTCTTTGTCCCATCACACTGAATTGTCTAGCTCTAGAATAATGTTAGTTGTTAGTACTTGTCCCCGAGGAGGGACAATGTTAGACAATGGGTTGGTTTCTTAAATGTATGGTTACTAATCCATGGTAACTCATAGATCTATAGCAAACCTTATTCAATTTCAATTTAGGGTGGGTTGAGGCTAGTTTGGTCTATAGTGACTCACTAAATCAACCGAACGACCACATAACATGGGCATAGAAATCTCAACACGAGGCTCCCTACCTCTATATCATTGTTCGATGAAGGCTATATTGAATAGAGTAGGCATAGGTGTAGGTCATCGAGGGATTCCCCAAGTTCGTGGAGGACCTAAAGTCCCTTGCAAGGCCATGAGTGCCCCCACCATATAAGATAGGGAGATAGGGGCCTTCCTTGGTCGAGGGAGTACCTCCCAACATGGGCACGAGTGCCAACTCTATAGCAGCCCTTCCACTCCTCGATAAGCCCCTCCCACTCAGACTCGACTCAACTTGGACCGACATCATCTGATAGATTAGATTAGTCTTATTCCCATCCCTATTGGATACTGACATCAATACTGATATCACAGGGGGTAGATTGAGGAGTGCCATCGGTTCCGTTCATCAATATAGAATTAATATTAATCTGGTTAGATAATTTCATTCCAAATTGTTTATTTGTGTAACATGATTTGCTTTCAGTCCAATCAAGAGCCTACCTTATATAGATTGATGATAGATTCCTACCCAATATATATCTCTAGTTAGGGGCCCCTATAGATATATAACTGATTATCGAACAAAAAAACTATAGATGACTATCTCTACTCCAACCCCAATAGATCCATTAGCATTGATGCGCATGGATTGAGAAGCATCCGTACCATAAAATAGACCCACTATCTATCTATTTATCTATCTCGAGACTATACATTGACCATAACTAGATGGAAGTTTTCCTGTAGATGATGTTACATGTAGAATGGACACAACTCGACCTCTATTAGGATAAATCTCATCCAGTTGATGATATTTGATGCGCCCTATTGGATTGGATATTGGGGGTCAATTCAAGAGTGTTATCGGTTCATCCAATGATCCTATATTGACTATATCTGAAACATGACTTTCATCTCAGTCAAGGTTTAAATCCCTATAAAGATAGATCCCTACCATCTTTAGTTTCAGCTCAAGGGAACTATAGATAGATTGGGTTTGAGGGGTTTATGTATGTGGTTGAGGTTTGGTTGTTGGCCTATCTCTACTCGATCATATCTACATGCATAACATTGGTTTGAGCTTGTAGATCTATCTCATCGGCATCAATGCACATGGATCGTATGGATATGGATGGGCGCCCATAGAGAGTATAGTGGCCCGCACAAAGTAGATACCATCACTCTGATACCACAATGCATAGAACACACTTCCTAGATCCTAAAACACACTAAAAAAAAAAAAATCTTTTTTTATTAATGTTTGTCTATGAATATAACTCGAGTATAATTTCTCCTATTGGATATCCTTTGCCAACCGAGCAAGCATCTAACCATACAGGTTAGGCATCTAATATCCTTTGCCAAACAGGCAAACATCTAACCATATGGGTTAGACATCTAATATTCTTTGCCAAACGAACAAGCATCTAACTATATGGGTTAGGCATCTACACATGACTAAGTTATGCTCTGGCCAAAAAATTGACTCATCGGGATCAACCAAATCCTAAGTTGTTCACTGTTCACTGCTCATCTCTACTATAGAAGCACCGCGCTGATCGTGACAGTAACATGTATAAAACATATAACAAAAAATCGCATTTTACCTCAGAATATCCAACCGGGATCCTTCCAAGTATGTCACAAATTGCTTATCTTTGCTTTGTTTATCTAAACTAGGACTTTATTATAATGGTCTTAACTTTTCATTTAACTTTAATCTTGGTTAGCGCACAACCCCAAACCCCATTCTATTCATCTACGTACTGGAAGCATCCTTTGCTTCTCAAATTGCCTACATCCCTGCTTCCGAACAAGATCAAGATGTGGTATGCATGTAGTTCTATTTTCTATTCTAAGTTTCATGTGATATGTGAATCTGGGTATGCAGCCCTTTCTAAGACCCAGTTCCCCAAACAGTTCCTTTGTGATTGCTACCCGAATAGGAGTGTAAAAGTATCAATTTAAGTGACTGAATTCTTGTTCAACTAAACTAGCCCTAAATCTTAACAAAAAATAGAAATTAACATTTGCAAGCTACATCCCCTTCCCACTTTTATTTACATCAACAATGTTTTTTATCCTTGATTTAGTCAACCTAATCTTTGCAATTGTTGTTGCTAAAGTTTCATTATCTGAGAGCCATACGATTGGTGGGTTTTTTATAACTGGTTTAACACTCTCAAACCTGATTTTTATTGCTCAATTTTGATGGTACCGAATTTTGAGTAAGAAATGTACTCTCTATTATGTTTCATAAGTTCACAAGTCAGAATCGTTTAAAGTAGTCGAAATCATTTTCTCATCTTGATTAGTGTTGTTGACCAAGAGGGATTATCCCACCCCTTGGTCTTAATGACACGACATGGTCCTTATTTCTCCCCGACGGTTTATAGGGACGATGCCCAGACGTCGTTGTTGCAGCTGTTTTAGGCTATGGATGCAGTAGCTCAAGCGCGACGGCATTACCCGTAAACGTGACCCAGAGGCACCGCTTAATACCGAACGCTGCGTAGTTTTGTTTAACCTTAAATTCTTGGTCTAAGTTGAAATTTAAAAGTGAAGGATACTTGAAATAAATCAATGCATTATATTTCAAAAGCAAATTCTTGAGTAGGAAAGTAGAAACATAATCTCCTAGTTTAGTCATCATGTCGATTTTTAACCGTAATTATATCGTTAGTCTATTTAGATAAACTTTTCTAAAAACAATAACTTATACACAAAGAGTTTATTGAACTTGAATTTAAATAAATCCTTTATACGTTTGAAAGGAGGGTTCTGAAATTTGTGGGTTCAACCCTAGAATGAAGGATATTTATTTTCATACTAATCTTAATAATAATCAAATTCATCATCAAAGCTCAACAACAATCAAAGTAAAGGTTCGCTCGGATTATTATTTTATGATAACTTAGATTGTTTTATGATAATTTCATGTATCTAAATCACTATTCTCACAATCTAGGTTTATGCATATATCTTTACAAACTAAATCAAATGTATTTCATAAATTTATAAGTATATAGAAAACAAAACTCATTTATTTAATGCTATATTCTTCTTTTTCACCAAACCGGGTATAGAGATCATGTTAATGTTTATAAATAGGTACATACTGTAAAGTTGTATATATCAACTAGTATTAGATTAACTCATATTGTTATATGTTATGTCTTTTGAATTTCTGATTACTTTATTACATTATTGTTTGCTATAAGAATCATTTACTTTCCCTAACAAGCAGCAGTATCATTTTGTTTCTAGTGACACTAAAATCATCAGCGATATCATTTTGTTTCTAGTGACAATAATATCATTCTATTTTAGTCTTCTAAAAATATTTACATTATATTTTCCTTACGATTTAAATAGAATATTATATTCATCTTACAGTTTAAATAATACAAATTATTTACCTTCTAATTTAAATTAAAAAAAAATAGTTATTTTACAATTTTAAATAAAATAATATATCTTACCATTTAGGTAAATTATATTATTTACTTCCAATTTAAATAAAACAAAATATTTATTTTACAATTTAAATAAAACAAAAAAATTATTTACCTTACAATTTTAAATAATCTAAATTACTTACCTTATGCCGTTGAAAATCCTTGACTGAAATGGAATATGGATCCGCTTGAATTGAAATAGCTAAGAAAATGGTGGCGGTGTTGATCTTGGCTAAGTTAAAGAAGAGAACAGATCAGAACTTGATATGGCAACAACGTTAATGGCATCGATTCTAATCCTTATGCCAGTGATTCACTGCCCTCCTTTCTCATTTGCGTCGGTATCTCTCCTCTCCCCTTGCGTTGATCTCCCTCCTCCTTTATTGTCGTCGACCCCCTTCTCTTCTCCGACTTCCTATGTTGTCGTCAACCCCTTCCCTTCTCTTTTCCACCATTGACACCCTCCTCTCTCTACCTTTTTAATTCTGCCAACCGCCGCACCTTCCTCCTCTTCTCTCTCCTACATTTATAATGCTCTTCCTCCCAAAAATCCTCCTTACTACACTGCTTTAAAATGGCTTAAACTAATTCTTAGGTGGCAGTTAACTTGGCAGAAAACCCTCAGTTTGCATAGCCAAGCATGAGTTGAGTGGGCGACGGTGGAGTGGATTAATTCAAACGGAAAGAAGGTTAGTTAAAACTAAGAGTTTATTGTTGTTCCCTCCATGTGACGTGGTGGAAGGTTTAGTTAATAAGTGTTGTCAGATTTGCATGCATGGATAAGTACGTATAGTGGGATTTAGTTTAAATTGGTTTTATTTTAATATTTGTAGGTTTTAAATTAAATGTAATTAATTAATAACCTAAAATTACTTATACCCCTTGTGTATAAAATTTCAAGAAGGTTGGACTTACCAATCTCAATAAAATCACAAAACTTAGACCTACCCATTGTCAAGAAGGTCTAGTTAAAGACTGCTGACCTGTATTTTGGCTATGACTCCCTTGATATCCAACCCATCGAGCTGCAACCAGATTCATTGGATACCTAACTCCAGGGCGCACCTACATACAAAATCTTATAATTAGTCATCGGTTAACTTTTGAGATATAGCCATTTTTCCAAGCGTGCCCTAGTTCTGGTTTTGCATAAGCCGAGAGCAATATAAATTCACTTATTTTCTTTTTAGGGGTTTTCAAGACCTCTTTTCAACTGTACTAGGTTCTTAACACCTTCTACCAACTTCTTAGATCCTATTCCAACCACCATGCATTTGAAAATACATTAAACAAGATTCTTTTTCAATCAATTGTGCATAGAAGATGACTGTGTTCTGATCTAGAAACCCGAGAGGAATTATTTAACTTTAAATGATCAAAACTCTTGATCCAAGACTGAAAACAGTTCAAATGAATCTTATACTACTATGTCTTACCTCTCATAACATTATTCAAACCCCATACAATCTAGACACGTCCTTTTTTTGCTTTGTCTTTGTTCTAAAATGATACAGAACTCTGCATTTTCTACACACAGTCCTCTATATTCGAATTTCCAAGCAATGAATTGCACACCCAAGCTTCTAAACAAGTAAGTGAGCCTGTATAGGATATTATAACACTTTTTCAATCCAAAATCAATCCATTGTATTGATCAAATACTTCAAAATATGATACAGATCTATTGCAGACCTCCTACAGGTCTGCAGCCTCACCAATCAACTTCTTGTACAATCTCCTCTCTCCCTCCTTTTCTTCGTGTAGATAACTTTACTAAGCTCCTCCTTCATAGGTTTATAGCTTATATCCACATACAACTTTAGTGTGGTCTTAAAATAAGACCAAGATTCTTTCCAAAACCTTCGGACTTGTCAACAACATGTTTTATTTGTCCCTTATCTACGTTGGCCACCTTCTAGAAGAATCATAAGGTGGATTTGCATTGGTAGTAAGTTAAAAGACTTTTACAATATAATAATAGATCTTTAAGCCCATGACACAGACGTTCATGCCCTTTACAAAGCCTACTCTCCTATCACAAAGGAAAAAAGATCAAAGCTTGACTTTAAGTCTACAAACTGCATCTTCATTGGGTATAGGGGTGGGCATCAAAGGGTGCACGTTGGGGAATCCCAAGACCAAAAAGAGGTTATATAGCCAAAATTTAGTCTTTAGGGAGATGCACAAGTGATGCCAATGCTAAACACCACTAGCTCAATTGTATGCTATGACCCATTATCCACTTAAACACACCTTATTGTCATAGGCTGATTTGTAAGATCTTCTTATATGTTTTATCTTTAACCTTGTCTATGACCTCTACTAGGTCTTTATCAATAGGTCTGACTCAACACCTTTTGTCTTATGCCAATTTTGATCTTATTAAGTATGTTCTCATTCTCTGTATTATATAGATCTACAACTTCCCCTTTTAAAGGTCTGTTATCCTAGCAAGCTGAGTCTTTATCCTAACACAACCATTAAATAGGCTTCGTGGGGTTCCTAAAACCCATTCTTTGTTACTCACCCAAACACATAGATCTTGATCTTGATCAAACAATTATTGCTTTCAAAAAGTAATCAAACAACCTTCTTACTTGGCACACATAGTCTATCTTCATCTAACATTTGATTGTGCAATTGAACTAAGGATTTAAGACCATTCAAGTATCTCCTATTCTTGTCAATCATTATATAATTGAAGATAATCCCATATACCTACTAATGATCTTAAAACCTCAAGAAAGCAAACCCAAGCAATTTGTCTTAACTCTGCAGTTAAGTCTTACCACTCGGCCTGTCTGACTCAGTCATGAATAACTTTATATATAACCAATTTTAGACCTTCAAACCACTTGGATCATGTTAGAATTACTTATAGCCCTTGTGTATAAAATTTCAAGAAGTTTGGACTTACCAATCTCAAGAAAATCCCAAAACTTAGACCCACACCTTGTCAAGAAAGTCTAGTTAAAGATTGCTGACCTGTATTTTGGCTATAACTCCCTTAATATCCAACCCATCGAGCTCCAACCAGATTCATTAGATTCCTGACTCCAGGGCGCACCTACATACAAAATCTTATAATTATTCATCGGTTAACTTTTGAGATATAACCATTTTTCCAAGCATGCCCTAGTTCTGGTTTTGCACAGGCCGAGAGCAATATAAATTCACTTATTTTCTTTTTAGGAGTGTGCAAGACCTCTTTTCAACTGTACTAGGTTCTTAACACCTTCTACCAACTTCTTAGATCCTATGCCAACCATCATGCATTTGAAAATACATTAAACAAGATTCTTTTTCAGTCAATTGTGCATAGAAGATGACAGTGTTCTGATCTAGAAACCCGAGAGGAATTATTTAACTTTAAATGATCAAAACTCTTGATCCAAGACTCAAAACAGTTCAAACGAATCTTATACTACTATGTCTTACCTCTCATAACATTATTCAAACCCCATACAATCTAGACACGTCCTTTTTTTGCTTTGTCTTAGTTCTAAAACGATACAAAACTCTGCATTTTCTACACACAGTCCTCTATATTCGAATTTCCAAGCAATGAATTGCACGCCCAAGCTTATAAACAAGTGAGCCTGTATAGGATATTAGAACATGTTTTCAATCCAGAATCAATCCATTTTATTGATCAAATACTTCAGAATATGATACAGATCTATTACAGACCTTCTCCTACAGGTCTGCAACCTCACCAGTCAACTTCTTGTAAAATATCCTCTCTCCCTCCAATTCTTCGTGTAGATAGCTTTATTAAGATCCTCCTTCATAGGTTTATAGCTTATATCCACGTAGAACTTTAGGGTGGTCTTAAAATAAGACCAAGATTCTTTCCAAAACCTTCGGACTTGTCAACAACATGTTTTATTTGTCCCTTATCTACGTTGGCCACCTTCTAAAGGAATCATAAGGTGGATTTACATTGGTACGAAGTTAAAATACTTTTACAATATGTTAATAGACCTTTAAGTCCATGACAAGAAGGGTCATACCCTTTACAAATGGTCACAACCCTCACAAAGCCCTTTACAACAATTCAAATATTCAAATTTAACTTTTTGGAGGGAAACTCTTAATAAGACTCCTAGAGACCTAGTATGAGCAATTGAAGCTCAGTACTGACTTCCCAGACTCTTGAGACACTCCTAAAACCTCTTAAACTCATAAGTAAAATTTATGATATTTACATTACTCAAATGGATCCTGTCCTGCATTAGCAAGGTTCATAATACGCACAAAGAAACAAGGAAACATCCAAAGGATGAAACAGAAAAGGTGCAGGTTGAGACAAGTGTCGAAGAGCCTATATCTGAATATGATCGACAGGGGAAGCGTCTCAAGATGATGAAGAAGAGTAGCCTACAACTCCAACTTTGAGGAGATCATAATGGGTGCACAAATCGCCTAAAAGGTATAGTCCACCAGACTTTCGTTGGGCATACTGCTATTTGTAACTGAAAACAATGAACCCAAGATGGTGAAGAAAGTTGTGGGTTGCGCAGATGGAAAGTCTTCTAAGAAGGCTATGAAGGAGGAGATGGAGGCAGAGATATAGTCTTGGAAGAAGGTTATGGAGCAAATGGAATCTCTAGACAAGAATGAGATGTGGGATTTGGTAATGCTACCTTCTGGACCAAAACTTGTAGGCTAAAAAAGGGTTTTCATAAGAAAGCAGAATGCACAAGGGAAGATGGAAAGATATAAGGCTCATTTGGTAGCAAAAGGATTCTATCAGGGTCAAGGAATTGACTTTGGAGACATTTTCTCTTGTTACATATTTGACTTCAATTAGGGTTCTTTTAGATATTGATGTTGCATTCAAACTGGAGATAGAACAAATGGATACGAAGACAACATTACTGCATTGAGAGCTTGAATAAGAAATCTACATGTTACAGCCTAACGGCTTCAAGATGAAGGGGAAAGAGAACTCGATCGATAGACTGAAGAAATCCTTATATGGCTTGAAGTAATTACTCAAAATGTGGAATCAAAGTTCAACATCTATGTGGTTGGACTTCGGCTTGTGCACAACAATGCTTATCCATGTGTCTAATACAAGGATGAGGGTGATCATTTTGTCATCATAGTCCTTTATATGGATGACATGCTACTGATTTGAAATGACATGGGCATGATAAAGCAGGTGAAGCCTCAATTATCTGCATTGTTCAACATGAAATATCCAAGTGCTATGAGATTTATCTTGGGAATGGAAATAAAACAGGATCATGCAAACAAGATCTCACTAGACCATAGGAATTAAATTGAGACAGTATTGGAAAGGTTCAGGATGTAGGACAACAAACCAGTATGCACCCCTTTCCCAATTGGTCAAAAGATATCAACTGCACAATGTCCAGAGATTCATGAGGAATTAGAGGACATGTCTCAAGTCCTATATGCGAGTTTGGTGAGAACCCTAATGTACGCAATGGTCTTTATGAGACCTAACATTGCACAAGCAATGCGAGTAGTCAACAAATTTATGTCCAACCGGGCAAGGATCATTGGGTAGTGATGAAGAGGATCTTCAAATATCTACGAGGAACATTTGATCATGCTATCTGCTATTAGGGTACCTCTGATTAGAAGCAGGACCTTGAGTCTACCGAGATTTGTGGATTCTGATTAGGTTGGAGATCTTGATTGTTGTAGGTCTCCTACTGCTTATGTCTTCAACTTGTTTGGTGGAGCAGTAAGTTGGATGACCAAATGGTAGGCTAGTGTGGCCATGTCTACAACTGAAACTAAATAAATCGCAGCTACTCATGCCAGCAAGGAAGTGGTGCGGCTTCAAAGGTTGTGTTATACTATTGGGTTCAAGTAGGAAGCAGTAAAAATAACCCTAAGTATCATTCTTGGACAAACCAAATTGACATGTGATATCATTTTGTGAGGGAAATGGTAGAGAAAAACATATCTCTGTAGAAGGTGGACAAAAGAAAGTGTTACAGATTCATTGACTAAGGCAATAAGTATTGAGAAGTTTTTTTGGTGCAAAAAGGAGATGGGTTTGGCTACCCAAAATTGTTGAAAGATGAGGACGTGCTCCCTTATGTTAAGTGTTCAACAAGTGGGATACTATTGGAAAATGGTTCAAATTTGCATGCATTTACACAATAGTGCTCAAGTTAGTTGTTGCACTAGGTGTTTTGTGCAAGTACTTGGTTGTGCAAGTTGATTGTTGCATGAATATTGCCTTTGGCAGTTGCACAAGGTTGTCAACGTGTGAGAATGTTGGTAGGGTTGTGCAAGATATTTTGTTTAGTTTCAAGTGTACTCTAGGAGATTGTGAAGCGGTGCTCAACGGTTGAGTTGTAATAAGGTGTTACAGGGATCTGTGCAACATTAAAAGTAATGATAAGTTATCGGAAGGCATTCAAAACACTTGTCTAACTACATCTGTCAAACTGAAGAAGTGTTGGGCGATGTCTTGGTGGCACTGTGACACAAACCTTTTAAGGAGAGTGACATGTTGTTCATTAGGCGCAACAATTGGTGCATGTAGATTCTTATGCAATGCAGATGTTGCAAGTGAAGTGTCTATTATAAAACATTGTTCTTCTAAGGAGGAAAGAGATTAATGTTACAAAGGATATGTGTAACAAAGGTTGTTGAATATTGAATACACACAATCAAATGTTTGCATTGTAATATACAATAACGGTGATGTATGAAGGTTACTGAACCTTGAGACTTGATTGTAGGCATCATAAGACTTTTAATTTGTGTTATAATTCAATAAGCTCATTGTGCTAAAATTTTTAGCTGAAATAATTTTCCTAGGTGAAATTCTTTGTATGTGTGTGCTTGTCATAATCTTTGTCTATGATAGATTCGCATTAGTAAAACTCTCCTCTATGTTTGTTTATTGTGGCAAAGTCTATTTTCCAACAATCATTGGTTGATCAAAGAAACCATCTTCTAAAGTTAAATCTAGCTAAAAGGAATAAGATATTAAAGTAGAAAAGGATGTTAATTTATTGTTTAACCCCATCTCGCTAATGTAAATAAATATGTTAGATCAGTTTTAGCATTAGATTTTATTTTTAGTTAGCTTGTTTAAATTTTTGTGTCTTTGGAAGGCTTTGGTAACCTGTACACTAGTTTTCATTAGGAAGGCCTAAAACGAGAGGGTTTTAGTAAACCCCTCACTGTGTTTGTGTCAAAACACTAGACGACAGAGTTCATCTAGAGTTTTGCCCAAATAATCTTGACCAATGACGTTGACAAATAGAAAATGCATAAAAAAAGGATTATCATGGCTCAAGCTAACCCACATTCAAAGCACAAAGCAAGCTGTAAAGGTGAGATTAAATGGGGAGAGAAGAATTATTTCATGTTCTAATGACTGCCTTATATGACTCAAGTAGTCAAAAGGACTCAAGTTACCCATTAATGAAAATTCAAGTTTGCCACAAATGAGAAAATATATTGCTTGATTGAGAATGTTAGCAAGTACTCAAGCAAAAAGATTCATAAACTACTAGGAAGTTCATGCTACTAGTATTAAAAACAAAAGGAGGAAAGCAACACGAAGAAGAAAAAAAACTCGATAATGGGGTTGGGCAAGTGATATGTTAGAAAGTTTGGGTGGGTTGGTGTTCCCCTTCAAGTGGATTCATCAACCTTAACTTCTATTGGGCAACTAAAGGGAAATTAGGCCCAAACGGGGGAGGGTGCAATTTTTGTGACAATAGGAGACAACCAATTTTGATGTTTTCCCTAGATATTGGGAAGGACATGAATAATCATGCAGAAGGATTGGCTAATGACTAAAGGAATTCAAAACCCTATCATTCGTGGATGGAAAAAACTAGTGGTGGAAAGTGATTCTCAAATTTTGATGAATGCAATGAAAGATGATAATGTTTCATCTTGTAGACTGAAAGATTTGATTGATGAAGTTAAATGTCTAGAAAAACAACTAGAGGAAGTCATTTTCCAGCACATTAAGTGAAAAGGAAATTAGGTAGTTAACAAAAAGCCTAACAAAGAGGTAAATTTGATGGCTTCGCCTGAACCTAAGTATCAATTTTGGAAAACAATTTTCCTTAGGATATTAGGAAACATTTGGTTAAGGATGCAGAAGGATTCTTCTCCAAGGCTCCTTCATGTCTACCCAAGAGCCATCCTTAAAAATATGAACAAATTAAAAAAGGGGGAAATCGTATAATTGAAAAAAGATAGGGGAAATGCTTGAATAATCAAAATCATTCATAAGAAGGCTGCACAAGTGAAATCTTTGGAGTCATCATTGGGAAGCAGGGCTTTCATTTCTCCACACACCACCTCTCAAAGTGATGTGTTAAGGTTTAACATGCAATTAATCCTCCCTCTTCTCTAAGTCTTAATTGCAAGCCTCTCTCAAAACCTACAATTCATCCTTTGAACAGAATCATTGCAAACAATGAAGAAGAAAGCTCATGAAAGGGTGGTGGTGTACAAATTGAAGGAAAAGAACATGGGAAGAAAATGGAAAAAAACAATCAAGGTGTCCTTTTTGGAATTTATGAACAAGAAAACTCGACGCTTGCATATGCACTTTTAGATGAAGCATTTATTGAAGGCCACGAAGGAGCTGGACAATGTTGTTATCGATGACTATAGCCAACACATGAAACATCTCTTCTTCAACTCAAGGCTGTCGATAGGGAAGAGAAATGTTCTTGATATAACACAAGCTCTCGAAGTTGCTAACATGTTGTCTAATGCGGTTGGGACACACTCCACGATGATCACAATGCAATAGAAAAAACCCATTTGTGACTACATAGGAATGTAGCCACCACTAGCATCATATCATGGATGGGATCGGGACACTCGTGCAGAGGCAAAAGGAAATTGTTAATAATATGAACTCCAAGTTCTCCAAGGAAACTACCGTTAAAATACCTTGTTGTTGTCCTCAATCATCAAGTGATGACGAGGTGTAGGTAATGGTTTTAGGATAAATTTGAAGTTTTGCAAATTTGCTCTTTTGGGTATGAAGTGTATAAACTAAAGGAAAAATATGTCCCCTACCATTTTTTGGTTGTCGAAGACTGGAAATTTAAAATACACACACACATACATATATATTACTATTTCCGTATGATGATTGGATGATTGGTTTGAATTGGGCGGTGAAGTAATTTATGGAATGAGGACTTACTCTGCACCACTACACAACATTTCCAACCTTTCATTTACACTCTCAATGATACTTTATTGTCTCGTGCGCATTTCTTTGAGCATGAAAACGATTAGAGATTATTTGGCATATGTGGTTCTTCAATAAAGATGTTTTGTGAAATAGGTATTCATACTTTAATGAGATGAAGAAAACCTCCTACTGACTGAGCACTCCTTCACACACTATTTTTTTTTTTTTTTTGGCAAAATTGTAAATGGGGAATCCTTTTGAACCTTTTACACATTTCTCTAAGAATGGTTAAACCTAGGTATTGATGCTCTACATTATTTTTTGCATCTTGTGAAAATATACTTAGGTATTATGGAAACTCCCTCAGTATAAAAAAATAGCCTATGTACCATGTATTTCAGTTCAATCTTTGGCCTCATAGTGTGAAGGGTTGTAAAAAAAATGGCCTATGTGATGATTGATTCAATTGAAAACTACATGTACCAAAGACAAACTTGCATTTAGATTAATTTCCAATGTTTATCATATCTGAGCTTCTTGTGGGATTGCTCCTTGCATGGCATGACAATTCTTTGACAGTAGTTTACAAACAAGCCACCTTTTGTATGCAAACCTTCATTGGAGGTGTAAACTTCTCCTAGTGCATGCAGCTCCAAGTTTTGATAATCCTATTTGATTTAAATTTTTGCCAATGTGGTTTCTCCTTAGCATAAAGGTTATTGCTCAATAGTATCTCTTTTCTTTTAACAATTTTTATTTAGTCCTCCTATAGTGTGCTTCAATGCTCCCTCTACAATCCCTTCAAGCACCTAAAGGCATATGAGGGATAAGATGATTGACTTGAATGAGGGGGAGTGAAAATAAAAATACTATCCACCCCATCATAGGCTTGTCCTGTAATTTTTTTTCAATAAGCTCTCCTTGGCTTAGACGACTGTTATTTCTTGTTTAGAACTAAGTTTGAGTGGAAAGCTTGTTGCAAATACAGTGTCTAGTTGACAAGATGGAATCATATTGATATCTCATGCATTGTTGGTTAGGTTATTTGCTTTAGAAGACCTTTGTCTAATTCCGTTATGTCAGGCAATGGTAGATTTTCCTATTAAAATTGACTCAGTGTGATAACAATGGCTTGATCCCCTTGACATATCTTCCAAATTTTGTTCTATTTTTGGCAAGGAGTGAGGATCAATTGAGTGGGTGATTATTACTCTTGGATATGAATTGGAAGGTTATACTTACTCATGATCCTTTTGTTCTTGGTTTTCCGGAGTGTTGATGCGATGCTAATAGACATCTCAATTCGGCCGAGGATGCTGGTCAAAATTTTTTTGCTCTCTTGGCACTAAGGTGTTCATCTCTTCTAAACTTTGGTTAATCTACATGATAATATGATTCTTCACTTGTGAAATTGTTGAGCTTTTGTTAACTATTTCAGGCACTTTGACGCCATTTTTGCTAGGCTAGAGCCCTCACTCTAAATAAATTAAGCAAAAAAACACAAACAAAATATTCAAGCACATCTTGTTAAAGGAATTAAACAAGTGTATAAGTTGTTACAGAATTATGATACAATTTCCCTATAACCAAAAGGAATGCCTCCACAACCAAATGAAATGTTATAGCTAGAGGTTCTAAACCCATAATTGAGGCAATAACCAAAGGAAATTGTAGTGGTTGGAGTTTGTGGAATTCTCGATGCAAACAAATATGAAAATTGGAAAATATATAAATAAACATATCCTCTTTTTTTATATATAAAGAGGATATACACAAAAAAACACGGGACATGTGATTTGGTAGTAGCTATTTTATTTTCCAGTAGCAAATGGTAGATATTTTCCAAATTCCTTTTATTCTGGAGTAACAAATCGTTTCCCCTTAGAGCAGTAGGTTTTCCTTTGACTTTTACATTTTTCCCTTTCACTATTTCAACATTTGGATAAGTGTGTTTTAGAAGATATATATTATTTATTTTTTTCATTTTGTGTTGATTTCGCAAAGTTACTTTTATTTTGGTTAGATAAGTTTAAATAGGCTTTTATTATTTAATCTATGTGCCCCTTTAACAATCTAGAATTGCTAGCACATTACCAAAAAGGCATTGGAAATAGTGTAGCCACTTGAAAAGCATATTCAGAAATGTATCGGCAATTCTAGGCATTTTAGAGCTTTTCAGTTTATGTTTCCATTTCAGAAACATTAAAAAGTGGAAGTAAAAACCCTTATAGGGCATTCTTGCAACTTAGGTCTTAGTGCATTTCAAACCCCAATAACCTCATATGAATACAAAGGCATTTGGGTTAAAAGAAGTAACATACATTTTTTTTAAATTGTTTTATACCACAGCAAACCATTGCAAAATGGAATGAAAATAAAAATGAAGATAAAAGAAAAACAAGTTTATTAGGTGATACATGAATATTAGTTTTTCTCTTTAAGAGAAATTAGAGTTTAAATTCTGAAAAGGAACTATGTATTGGTGTAGCATGTGAATAAATGAAATTACTCTTACAAGGCCATTTTCTGCCTTCTATGTATTTTTCCTATAGAATAATTTGTAATGCATCTTACTTTTTCGAGCAATTAGTAACACAAAAGGTAAACAAATCAATCGTGCAGGTGTGGTACTGCACCTTCAGCAGTATTTAATTAACCTATCAAGCACAGCATATTTAAATAATCAAATAAATGACACAATGCGTAAATAAATCAATTGTGTCGATTTGAATACATGAAAATATTAAAATATTTAAAATCTGAACTATATAACATTGAGGATTTATGGCTTCCCTATTGAATATCACATGAAAATTAAAAAAATCCACCTAAATGACCAACATTACAAGAGAGGAAAGATAATAAGTTAAACTACTATCAAGACTTTAAATAAACCTAGAGCAGAGCAAAAAAGAGTTCCAGATTTTCTCTCCTAATGCTTCGCCGTACAATGCCTAGTTGTATGACATAGGATAGGTCACTCTAATTACACTCTAATTATCTTTTTTCAAATGTCACATTATACTAATAGAAATTCAGTCCCAATCTTCCACTTATGTTTTGTAAGGTAAAATAATATTTCATTTCTATTAATCATAGAAAACAAAACTTCTAAAAAAAAGAAAAAAAAAAACCCAATAGAGCGTTGAAGATTATAGTATACACACACTTTCCACTGCTAATATAAAAAGAATTAAAAAGGTGCAATATGGTAACAAAAAATCTGACCTGAGGTCCTGAAAGGCACCCATCGAAGTAGTCAGTGTTCATTGTCTTCCAATTCATCACCACCGATAAATACAACTGCTAATTGGACTTCACAATTTTGTCCCCAAACAGATTTGCAGACTCTGTAAAGCAGCTGCTGCTTCGAACTAAATTGGCTTCTTATAAAAAGCACCAAAAGAACACCATCCACTCCCTCTTTTGCAAGGTCAATATAATTGCAATTTCTTTCCCAACAAATTCTGAAGGGACCAATGAATAAAAAATCCTGTAATAAAAATACAAGTTAATTTGAGTTGTCTATGTTATCAAATTATACTGATAATGATTTCCTCCCATTATTACAAAAAATATTTTGACCAATTTCTTAATCTCTACAATTTTTACCCAATTTTTAAAATATACTCTAAATTTCAGTCATTCCCAGATTGACATTTAGGGTTCCAAATAACAGAGTGAGTACAAAATTGGTGAGATAATTTGCTGCAAAAATTAAAAATAACTTGCCTAGGTGTAAAATTGCACCACATCTACAATTATCAAGCCCCTCCTGTGTTTCTACAATTAATTCATGAATACAACACACATATCAATTCTGTGTTCCCCCAGACCAACTCCGGACCACTGAGTTCAACCCCTGCATATAAATTTGCATCCCTCCTTCAATTTCATTATCCATTTCAATTTCAAAAAACACATAAAATTACATATTACAAGCATAGCTATATACAGCAACAGCAATTCAAAATACACAGGACTGTCTTCCAAACAGGACATTCAACAGAATACCCTTTGATTATTCCCAGAATCAAGATTTTTTTCACATTAAGTGTAGTTGCTTTACACAATTTTTTGAGTGATTGTTTTCAATGGCAGAATCTGTAAAGAAACTTACAGTCGGTATTAATCCTAGCATGGATCCATGATATGTTTCTAAATTGAAATTCAGTGCATGAATAATAAATACATATCAGTTCTTAGTTTTGCCCACACAAACACCCAAGCATAGAATTCTATCTCCACCTAAGTTACCAGTTCATTTTGAATTCAGGTTTGGGTTCAAAAAAACAGGTTCACCACTACGGTGGTTTTTTTTTTTCTTGCGCTCATCCGTAAATAAAATATAAAAAATTAAAAAATATAGAAATTCTAGCCTAATACATAGGAAATTAGTGACATTGTCATTAACCACATAGTATGCATATTGATATTAAAAACAAAATATGAAAGTATTCACAAAATACTAACCGAATGCAAATGTCATCATAATCATTAAACATAAATATCAATAATTATCCTGTGATTAATTATATCAAACTTAAAAAGTATTAAGATTTGTTGTCAAGTCTATAAAATTTATAAACTTTAAAAAACTATGCCATCTTAAATGTTTTACCACGGGAGGCAATGCAAACCCTGAAACTTGGTGCCCACTCCACACACACCTCACACCTGCAAAGCACACCTCGTGCAGATTTACCATGAAATGTGCCGTGGTCTATGTATGATTTGCTATGAACTCAACTTACTTAAAGAGAACCTTGAGACTTCCTCGCTTCCAAGATGCGTGTCTACAGCAGATTATTGTATTTTGTTTTAGTGCACTCTCCTTCATAGATCTGGATAAGTACACCACTTTCTATGCAGGATACCCGCGCCACTTTCAATGCAGGAGCAGAGGTAAGGAACATTCATGGCTGCACTCATAAACCGGCACTCAGCCTCACGTCCCTCATGCTCCCGTCATTGACCTTTTTTTACTGTTTTAGCCTGCAAATTCTGCCCGGATTTGCCCAGGGTTCATCCTGGGGCACCCGCATTTGCTCGGGTTCTTCTGGCAGAACCCCCCTAGCGAACCAGGGTGCCCCAGGACGAACCCTGGGCGTTGGGGAGGGCATTTGCTGTTTTGAGTTAACCTCTTGAAAATTTTACTCGAATCTATTAGGCCCTGCTGTTTTGAAAACTATCGTCTGAAAAGAATTCTGTGAGGGGGGATAAACTTGTGACATGTATCATGCTACATCATAAATTTCTAAGTCGCTTTGTTTTTGTAAAAGAACATTACTCAAGGGCAGAATCTGTGATTAAACTTACAATCAGTACTAGTCCTAGCCTTGACCCCTTCTATGTTTAGAAACTCAATTCACAACTAATATGCTTATACCAGTTCTTTGTTTTCCCCATTCAAACACCCAACCCCTGAATTCAACCCACCATGTAAATTTGCATCCCTCCTTCAGTTTCCATTTGGATAAAACACTCACATAAATTTACATTTTATATATATTACAAGTGTTGCATAATCCGCACAGACTGTGTCGTAAACAACTAATATGCTTATACCAGTTCTTTGTTTTCCCCATTCAAACACCCAACCCCTGAATTCAACCCACCATGTAAATTTGCATCCCTCCTTCAGTTTCCATTTGGATAAAACACTCACATAAATTTACATTTTATATATATTACAAGTGTTGCATAATCCGCACAGACTGTGTCGTAAACAAGGGCTTTCAACAAAAATCTCCGCAATCAAACAAATTTTCAGACAGTGTAATTGTTTTATACACATAATCAGACAATGTTTCAGTAAAAAAATATAATTCTCATACACGCAACAAAAGACCCAACACCAAAAAATCATAAATCATAAATCATAAACTAAAAAAAAAAAAAAAAAAACATGGAAAACCCATTCACCGAGATTGAAATCTTATATTTATATATATATATATATATTATATATTCCTGCCTTTTTTCCCCTCCTAATCAAAAACAAAACCCCATATTTGACACCCTGTTTTGCATTGTCCGTCTACAATTGAAACCCTGACCCTTGCTTGAATTATTGAAACCCTAGATTAAAAATTTCGGAAAAATGGATATACCCAATTCGCTCATTGGGCTTGAAAAAAAAAATTGGCCAGTTGGGTGTCTGAAATTCCTTACCTGGTGGTGCCAAAGTTGTGCTCTGCGCCACATCCAGTTGAATTAACTCTTTATCATCTGTAGCAACAACGCCACCGGGTGAACTCATCAAACAACTTGTAGGTGCTCTCAGGTTTTAATAAATGTCGAGAACGCGGAAAATCTTTTCGGGACCTCGGCAACTGGCCGCAACGGCTTGTGCGAAGGAGAGAAGCCTGGCTGTGACTCCTCCGCCATTTCAGCAAAGCCAAATTCCTTCATATTATCAAGCCCCTCGTAAACCTCATCGCACAGCCGCTTCTCTCTCACGAACATAACTCCGATGCTGATTTTTGCAGCGTAAATCCATTGTTCGTGTGAAGGGAAATGAAGGATGTGAAAAACCGAATAATGCAACACAGACGCTCCTTCCAACACACAGGCATTCTGTCGTACCGAATGTGAAGCCAATTATAACCTTAATTCTGTGAACTGGATATATAATAACCTTAGAAAAATATAGCCGTTCGGTTGAAATCGAATCGGATTTCCAACTTAGTTACTTCGAAATCTGTGAATCCCCATCACTCAGTTTCGCCAAGCGTGTCATTACTTCGTCTTTTTGTCTTTTTGGGACCGCGTCCTTTTTGCTTTTTCGCTTGGTTTTTTTTTTTTTTTTTCCTTTCTTCTTCTTCTGTTTATGCGTAGCGTCAAACACAAGTCATGTACCACTTTTCATTTGGATTCTCATTAAAAATTATGGAATTTATTATTTTATTTTTTATTTTTAAAAGTTTGTTTTTTAACTTAATTTTATTATAATGATTTTGTATTATAATAATAATATATTAAAAAAAAAGGGTATATGTAGTATTTCAAGAGTTATTTGAATCCAATTATATAATTGTAGTAGTACATTTAAGTCTTATTAATATAAAATGAAAAATGTGTATATAATTTTAATTATTTAAAATTATAAATATTATAATATAATTAGATGTTGTAATTTTTTCTTGGAAAAAAGTTATGTATTATTTTTTTGCCTTTACATAAATTATGTACCACTTTTTTTAAGAATGATTTATCATATTATTTGAGATTCTCGTTAAAAATTATGAAATTAGAGAGTCATGATAAGAAAAGACATCAACAATGCAGATCCACGTCTCAAGATTTACATTCAATTTTCAATGTAGAGTCCACATAACTATATCATGTTATATGTATTAAAAGCAAATGTTGATTCAATCGATCAAAGTATACATCATGATCTCGTACTAAGAATCGAGATTGAAGAACAATTATAACGTCATATATATACCCTCGAATTATGAGTGTATTGTGATCTCAAATATGAATTACTGACCACACTTACAACTAAGAAGAAATTGTCATTAATGTCAAAGTCCAAACATATAACAATGAACCTTTTACCCAAGCAATGGCCAATGCATAGAGAAATAAGGAAAGACGTGAGACATATTATCACCATACTTACGACAATGGGGCCTCGCAGTTAGTATTTATATTTGATTGCAAAGATGGTTGGGTAATAAGTGGGGTTGGTTGGATGATTGCATTAGAACTATTCGTTACACCTAGAATTGAACGCTCTTAAGAAGGTAGAGTACATCTACTATCACCAATTGTGGATTTTGTTATGAAGCACAATTGACATCAGATCATGGATGGCTATAATAATCTTCCCATGGTTGATACTCCTTTTGAGTGTAATTTGATGGTGCAAACCTTAAATTATTTGAATCGTCTCATAATTTTCATATCTAGGCATATTGACATGATTGTGGATGGAATGTCTCAAAAGAAATAAATGTGTAATGTTGGATCAATAGGCCTATAAATATTGAGTCCTATCAACCATTTTGTAAGCACCTTTAATTGTTGATTCTAGTTGTATTATTTGAGATTCTTGTTAAAAATTATAGATCTAATTATTTAATTTTTTATTTTAAAAAACTCATTTTTTCAATTATTTTATTGGTTTAATGTTTTTATATTATATAAGTTTTGAATGGAGTTTGTGTGGACTTCTTTTGGAATGTTTTCGATGGTTCTAACCCTTATAGGTTATTAGGTTATTGTAATAATAGACTTGTGAGTGCAGACAAAGTTTCAATTATCACACTGAAAGGAAAAGATGCAAAAGAAAAAGCATGCATAGAAGGACACCAAAATTAGGAAATTTGAATAAAACAATGTGTGATCACATATATTATGTATGAACACAAATATAAACTTGATATAATTTTAAATAAAATGAATCAAATGCAAAGGAAGTGTGGCATATAATGTAGACATTTCTTTATTCTTTCTTATATGATCATAGGCATTATTTTGTATTTTTTTGTATCACTGAAAAGGAAAAGTATAAGAGATGCCAAGGTCTTACAATGAGCAAACTCTTGAGATAGATATACAAGTTAGACCTTGTCGATAAATGTTTTTGATGTTAATTATTACTTTTTTGTAATTATAATCCTTTTGATTTATGTATTTTTAAAACCCATGCCATTTTTAGAGTAAGTTATCTATGATTATGACATCAGATGGGTGAGACTGAAACATGTTATGGTTGTATGAAATCCCCGTGTTGTACCTATGTATTTGTCCAATTTTGTATATAATATTTTGAATTTCACCAAGAGTGTCATTGCCCTGCCAAACTTCACCCATAAATTGGTAGTAAGCATAAATGTTTGTCTCAAGAAAAGTATTTTGGCCTCTAATTAATCATCATTAGTTTATATTATGTTTTTAGCCTTGTATGCTCAACATTGCTACACACAATTGATACATTCAATGATTTTAACATTTATTTATTATGGATGTCAACCAAAAAAAATTGTGTATATATGTGTTGTAGATTGGAATACAACTCTATCTTTTAGACTAAACAATGAAATTGTTTTAGACATTAGAAACTCCCAATCCTCAATTTTTGGTTCGACATTTCAAATTTTGAGCAACAAGTTGTGAAAAACTACCTTGCATGGGTTAAAACCTTGTTGACATAAGATTATATGTAATGTGATCACAGTGTTAAAGTTTCACCAAAGGGTTGAACCATATGATGTTATTGCATACATTAGTATGTAGTTAACTGGAGGTAGCTGACCTAAGTTTCCTATAAGAGTAATTGATCTCAATCTAAATGGGACAGTCTTGTGCATAGGGATACTCTTATGAGACATTGGATATTATTAGTTCAATCAAGTTAAAGAAACATTTCATTTATATATTTCACTATAATTTTTTTGAAAAACTAATATAAGCAGTAGTATTTCAACATAGTCCTAGAGCATTCAAAAACAAATTTCATGTAATTGATAAGTAAAGACATCAACAATACAGATGCAGATCTCAAGATTAAAATATAATTTTCAATAGAGAGTCTAAACAACTATAGCATTCTATTTGCATCAAAAGCAAATGTTGATGCAACCTACCAAAGTATAAATCATGATCTCATACAAAAAATCTAGAATGAAGAGCAATTAGAACTTCATATACAAAACCTTAGATTATGAATGTCTTCTAATCTCAAATGTGAATTATAGACCACACTTACAACTAATAAAAAATCACCATTAATATCAAAGCCCAATCATATAACAATGAACCTTCTTCCCAAGTAATGGCCAATGCACAAAGAAATAAGGAAAGTTGTGAGACATACTATCACCATCCCTATGACAATGGTCTCGTAGTTAGTATTTATATTTGATTGCAAAGAGATTGGGTACTAAGTGGAGGTGGTTGGGTGATTGCATTAGAGCTATAAGTTAAACCTATAACGGAATAATCCGAAGAAGGTGGAATACATCTACTATCACAATAGAGGATTTTATTCTGAAGCACAACTAACATTAGATCTTGGATGGCTATAATTATTTTCCATGGTTGATACTCCTTTTGAATTTGATATGATGGTGTCAACCCTAAGTTTTTTTAATAGCCCCATAATTTTCGTATCCATATTTATAGTCCTAATGACCAGATTGTGGATGGAATGTCTCAAAATAAATAAATATGCAGTGCTAGACCAATAGACCTATAAACTAAAGAGATGGGGGTGCATTGGTAAAGCAATTTGGTTGTTATATGCTTCACCCAGGTTCAAATCTCATAGGTATGGAAAAGGTCAGTTATGTTCGTATTCATATTAACACTGGTTGTGGCAGGATCATAAACGTCAAATTGTGGTAGGAATAGTGTGATAAATAGAATGTAAAACACTGTTTGTGGTGAGAATATTGGTATTTTGGTATTGGTTAGTTATGGTCATTGATGTAACTGGTTCAATTGCTCTGGTCAAAAGCTATGGATATATCTAAAAAAAATAGACCTATAAATATCAACCCCTATTGACCATTTGTAAGTACTTTTAGGCATTGATTCTAGTTGTATTATTTAAGATTATCATTAAATTTTATAAAACTAATTATTTCACTTTTTATTTTAAAAAGCATAACTTTTCAATTATCTTATTGGTTTAATGTTTTTTATAGTAAACACATTGTGACTAATGTTGGTGAGGGCTTCTTTTGAACTATATTTGATAGTTCTAAACCTTATAGGTTATTAGGTTGTTGTAATAATAGACTAGTGATTGTAAACAAAGTTCCAATGATCGTGCCAAAAGGAAAAGAAGTAAAAGGTAAAACATGCATAGATAATTAGATTATTATGTTTTTCCCTTCAAGTGGTTCCATTTCCTTTTTAAGTATACAGTGACTTGCATGTATAGTTGATACATGAATTTTTGAAGATTACAATGCTAGTAGGAGTAAGCATTAATAATGGTGAGTTGTTTTGATCCACATGTGAAGATAATGCAAGCTTGATGTTGTTGATGAGGTATGATTTTATTATATCGATTATTCCTTGGATAAATATTTTCAATGGAATCATTATATCATGTTGAGGGAAGTGATGTAAAATAATTTCAACTGCAAGGTGTTATTTTGTAGATAAACCATGCTAGGGTCAAGAAAGGTCGAGGAAAGAGATTGTGGGCATTGGTAAATTTATCAATTTAACTCTATAAAAGAGATGGTTGTATAATATACTTGAATGCATGAACTTCATTGTTATTATAGTTGTGTAGATATCAAAATCATGATGGCCAAATATATAAAGTTCACTTATTTCCCTATCATTGTTGGGTTGCATTTCGGATAAGAGTTATTGTTTATCAAGTTGGTCGCAGTCATGGTTAAGGATGGCATCATCTAAATGGTCATTTAATTGTTATAAGGTGTGTGATCAACATGTCAAGGATGATATGATTTTCTCATGCATTCCTAATTGGTAGTAATGTCTTCATTGGTGGCACCGATGTTGACATTGATATTATGAAATGGTTTGTCTAATAGGATTTCAATACAAAAATGCTTCATAATAATAAAAATATTTTGATAGAATTACAAAGGAGCATGTGAAGCCCTGAATAGTTGTTGACACTTTTCTTTTTTTTCCATTATTAAATGTTACAACACTTATTATAATACCAATATATTTTAGCTCCAATAAGTGGTAGTAATTATAGCAAGGAAGGGTGAGAAATGTAAGCATAAATGAAGGTTGAAGTTACCAATGAATCAATGTCAATTTCAGAGACACAATGTATAAATTTATTGCCAACATTCAACAAAAAAATAAATTGTTAAATAATAAAATATGGAGTTTTTGTAGAAAATGAAAAATCTCCTTAGCACTAATATCATGATAAGGAGTATTATTAATCAAAATTTTCTTGAAGGCTATTGAAGATGGTTTCATGCAAATTTAAGCCATCTAAAATTCTTGTTAGTATATGGTGATATCTTTCAAATCATTTTCTACTTTTGATGCATATTTGGAAATATATTTTAACATAGAATGATGGGAACTAATAGGTTAGAAATCAACATTTTCTTTCCACCTGGAAAGAATATCGTGGTTGTGAATGTTTACTTTGTCATCATTACTCATGGGAATGTTTTTTTCCATCATTTTCTTCAACCATGGAAAATTTTATATGTAATTACAATAGCACATTGTAATGACATTTAAGTGGCATTCATTTCTTTTTCAAGCAAGTTTGTTCATTGAATTTGTTTTGCCATTCAACACAATCAAAAGCATTTTATATTTTGTAAGATGGTCACTAGCAAATATTTGAGTTGTATTTAACAAATTGATGCAAGAGCATCCTGGGTAAATTAGCAATCATGTATCATCCAAAAATGAACTTCGATCAATTAGATAATTTTGAATGAGTGAGAGAGTCCACTTGCCCAAATGATGGATTGTCAGATTGCACAAATGGTTAGATAATAAAGGAATATAGGTCTTAAAACACTAAGGCAGTGCATGCACGTGGACAGTGGAGAACATGGAATTGGAGAAGCAGTGTGCTTTATGACTTACACAACAACACGAAAAGGAGTCATAACTTCAGATGACACAAAAGGGAGTTTATAAAATACATACTCCACAGGTAAACCATGTCCAAATTTACATAATTAAGATGTATCTTAAAAGAGATGATCATAAGAGCTGAGAAGCATGTGGTTTTGAGAAGATAAAGACAAATTAACATGGGAGCATCTAAGGGATATGAGCATATAAGTTATGCATAGAGCATATGACTCGAGGTAGAGGGAGATATCTGAATGACCCATCACCATAAGGATCAACATCTAGTCTTTTACAGGTCAAGATGGTTTATAGTTGATGTGATAATAAGTGAAGGACAATCAACAAGAAATACCAGTAAAGATATGATTTGATGATTTTTAGAAACACATGGCTTAAGGTCCATAATTTTTTTGATTGCCTCTAGGGCATGCCTAAAGGTTCACATCAAGTCCCACTAGATACATATATCAACCATTTCATGGTTGACATGACATTTACTAAGTGGTGAATAAATATTATTCTTAAATGCTTTGCTAAAATATTTTCAAATCCTTAATCAAAGTCTCTATCAAATTAACCATTATCCACCACATACTCCATTTCTCCCATTCTAAATTGATAGCAAATCCTTCTAGGAGTCAAGGTGTCCCCAAACAACAATTAAACTCCCCAGAAAGTGAGGTTCTCGGGCCACAAAGTCTCATGCCTAGGTCTACACTTGTACAACTTAGTCTAAAAGGGTGTTGCCAACAACAGGAAGGATACGACCAATTGAGATTCTTCACACTCAAACAAGCTAAAATTTGATTAATAACCCAGAAAAATATAAATGAAACCAAAAGATCATCAAAACACATCAAACATCTGCATATTAAAACTCCATTGTGTATTTCCATTGAAGAATAAGGTGATTCCTAAGTATAGAACCACACTATCTAGCTAGGGATTATCTTTCAAATCCGAAACTATAAATATAGAGAGGGTTTTCATCCCCAAAATTTTTGGAGAGAACTCGCACTGTCAATCTGACAGTATAACAATATAAGAATTCTTCAACTTGCCCCAAATGAGACCCTCAACTTCCTTTTTTAATCTTATTGGAGGGAAAAAGACAATTAAAATAATATAATAATTCACTTTTTTCCTGCACAATGTTTTTGAAATGAGATAATAAAATATTTCATGTGCATAAGTACCCCAAACAAGGTACCCAACATTTAGAGCAACTTTTGACCTTTCCAACAAGCTATAATACTAAGTTGTCTTTTTAAGATTTGAGAACATTAGACAACTAAGTGAATTTATTAAATAATTACTTAATAACTCACCCATTTTGCGGAAAGCACTTAGACGGCATCGAAACCAAAATCTAGTCACACAGAGATGAAGTTGAGGATGTGGGATGATGATCAAACCCAATTTGGTGACTTACCAAAAATAGACACTCTTTCCAAGAAGTTTGAAGAACAAACCAGGTGTTTGAAAATGCTTCAAAAAGCATCACTATAATTCTCAATGTCCACTAAACTCAATGCTAGACAAAGAACACAAGAAAAATTGAACATGTGCTCTACAAGATCAAAGGAGTCCCCTAACGAATACCAATTAACCTGTGGGACTTAGGAATAGGCTAATGATCACCAAATTGCCTAGGCTTGAGAAGGGGGCATTACAGGATATGGGGAGTTTATGCCTTAAATTGCTTGCCCACACCATATTTAAGGAGGAGATTGTAGGCACAATTAGATATTAATATATGTATGTTGAGGGTGGCTATCTATAGTTGTCAACTCAATGACAATATAGATTGATGGGGGCTCTCTCTCTTGTTTTGATCATTCATGCATGCATCTTCTATATCTCTATAGGCATTTGCCTCTACCTCCATATATAGATAGGGAGTTTGGTTGGGTTCAAAGAGGGGGAAGCGGCCAAGGGGGAGGGATGCAAAATTTTATATCTGGTAGCATTTACCATATATTCTAGTCAAGCCCAACCCAATCCATTTTTAAGCTAGTCTGACTAACTAATAACTAGTTGTTAATTATAACAACTAAACTCATTCTCTGAGCTAGCTCTATTGGCTAATGATTGCAACAACCAATTAATAATTTTTAATGTTTGAGCTAGCTTGCCTAACTATTGTGTATAATAAGTATAATAACTAGTTTTTTAGGGTTTGACCTAGCCTAAACCCCTGTTCAAGCTAGCCCAACTAACTAATCTAGCATAGTGAAATAGATACCACCAACCGAGTATTAGTCCATCAAGAATTTGGTCCACAAAAATAAATGTCGGTCCATCCAAAATCCATCTCATCATGGTGTCTTGGGTTTGATGAACGTGACCCCTTTGAAGTGAAGAAGTCTTGTTAAACCTATGGTATACTTGTTGGTGATATGTCAACTTGTGGGAAACTGGTTGGTGGTAGTGGTTCTTGCAATGGTAAATGACTATCATGCTGCTTGTCAATATCTTTGTGGTAGAGGGAGGAGTAAATGTCTAAGATTCCTATATGATATCCATATGACCTTTGTTTCGTTCTCCTTTAAGACACCTCACCTACCTATTGACTGGTTGAATGTTCATATTGGGGCAGGTCCTTTCACTTTCCATTACTCAGATGGATCAGTGGTTTCCATTACTCAAATTCATCACTCAAATGGATCATTTTCATTACTCAGGTGGATTAGTGGGATGGTGGACATCCATTTACAATTTCACTCCCATATAGACATTTAATGATTCATTTTCGAGTGAACATCTTATCTGAAAAAATAATGTCACTCACGGATAAACTTTTTATCAAAAAAGCCATTCACTCTGGGCAAACATCTTATTTAAAAGGGACGATACAAATTGGAAATCAAGGAATGACATTTGATGCTTATTTATTGCAAAGGTTGGTGGGGATAGGACAAATTTATCTTACCGACAACCAAACCTCCTACCTCTACTTGTAACTCATCGGCCTAACACTCACATCTCTAACTAATTTACCTAGGATTCACCTACACCTATATATAATAAACCTACCATTCACGTACACCTATTTGTTCTTCCATTAAAACATATCACTACCTTTATAGACATAAAAATGGGTATATGATATAATGGAAAACCCCTTGCTCATCCTGTGGTCCTCAATCCATTATTATTGGATCATTCATATTACGTTAGAGATATATCCATTTGTCTAGATATGCTTATTTAATCCAATATGGTTGTGTGGAGTTAAGTTGATCCTAAATTCTATAATATTGATTGTAGGCACAATTAGATATTAATATATGTATGTTGAGGGTGACTATCTATAGTCACCAACTCAATGACAATATAAATAGATGGGGGCCCTCTCTCTTGTTTTGATCATTCATGCATGCATCTTCTATATCTCTATAGGCATTTGCCTCTACTTCCATATATAGATAGGGAGTTTGGTTGGGATCAAAGAGGGGGAAGCAGCCAAGGGGGAGGGATGCAAAATTTTATATCTAGTAGCATTTACCATCTATTATAGTTAAGCCCAACCCAATCCATGTTCAAGCTAGTCAGACTAACTAATAACTAGTTGCTAATTATAACAACTAAACTCATTGTCTGTGCTAGCTCTATTGGCTAATGACTGCAATAACCAATTACTAATTTTTAAGGTTCGAGCTAGCTTGCTTAACTATTATGTATAATAAGTATAATGACTAGTTTTTTAGGGTTTGACCTAGCCTAAATCCCTATTCAAGCTAGCCCAACTAACTAATCTAGCATAATGGAATGAATACCACCAACCGAATATTAGTCCATCCAGAATTTGGTCCACTAAAATAAACGTCAGTCCATCCAAAATCCATCTCATCATGGTTTCTTAGGCTTGATGAATGCGACCCCTTTGAAGTGAAGAAGTCTTGTTAAACCTATGGTATACTGGTTGGTGATATGTCAACTTGTGGGAAATTGGTTGGTGGTGGTGGTTATTGCAGTGGTAAATGACTATCATGATGCTTGTCAATGTCTTTGTGTTAGAGGGAGGAGTCAATGTCTAAGATTCTCATCTACTATCCATATGCCCTCTATTTTGTTCTCCTTTAAGACACCTCACCTATCTATTGATTGGTTGGATGTTTGTATTGGGGCAGCTCCTTTCACTTTCCATTACTCAGATAGATCAATGGTTTCCATTACTCAAATGCATCACTCAAATTGATCATTTTCATTACTCAGGTGGATTAGTGGGATGGTGGACATCCATTTATAACTTCACTCCCATATAGACATTTAATGATTCGTTCTCAAGTGAACATCTTATCTGATAAAATAATGTCACTTGCGGACAAATTTTTATCAAAAAAGTCATTCACTTTGGGCAAACATCTTATTTGAAAGGGATGACATAAAATGAAAATCAAGGAATGACATTTGATGCTTATTTATTGCAAAGGTTGGTGGGGATAGGTCAAATTTGTCTTATCATTCTGAAAAGTGTGCAACATCCATCTTGGTCCGTCCATGTTGCTCTAGACTCCTCAACCATGACAAACGAGAAAGGGTTAGACCTTTAGGCACATAAGGTCATTTATGCCTGTCGACCATTGTCGACCATCAACACACCTTCATCTATAGATATAGCTAGCACTTGCACTCAATTGATTACATGATGAAGATATAGAAGTTCAATTTTACAAAACTCACACTTTGATTCCTTTGCAAATAAGGATTTAGCATCAAGTATGCCCAACACCTCATCCAAATGTCTCATATGCTCCTCCTAATCCTTGATAAATATTAATATGTCAACAGATAATATTAAGACAAATTTCCAGAGCTAGTTATTGAACACCCAGTTCATGCAAGATTGAAATGTTGTAGGAGCATTGGTTAAACCAAAGGCCATAACCATGAACTTAAAATTCCCAAAGTGACATCTAAAAGCAGTCTTCTCTATGTCCTCCTCATGAACCCTTATTTGATGATACCTTGATCTCAAATCTATCTTTGAGAAGTAGACAACATAGTATTGACCTTTTTCACCAAAACAACAAAAGATGCAAATGGGCTTTTGCTTGGACAAATATGTCCCATCTCCATGAGCTCCTTGATTGCTTTTTCAACCTCATTTTTATCTCTTTTTGGATGCCGATAGGGAGTGGTGATGATATGGTTTGCTCCATCGTCTATCTCTATCACACCCTTAATGCCTCTTGAAGGAGGCCTCTTGGGAGGTAAACCACTGAAAACCTTAATTCACTTGGTAAGCAAAGCTTGCACATCAAGGTGATAATTTTTCTTTTCATGTTTGAGAATGGTAGGCATGTTGATACAGTCTGCTGCCCACTCAAATTGATCATGTTGAATTAACCTCTCTAACCTTTTGTAGGAGACAACATGTGGACGTCCTTTTGACATCCCTTTTAACACCACTTTCTTCCCTTTTAATTGAAATCTCAGTTCCATAGTCTGAAAGTTTAAGATGATCTCCTCCAAATATCAAAACCACTGAATGCCAAGTACTACATCTATGTCACCAATGCTTACAACATAGAAATCATATTTGAATTCATAATGACCCAATTTTAGACTCATTTGGGGTATCATTTTAGTGCATGTAAGGGTGAAACCATCAAAGACCATTACTTTGAATCCATCAACCTCTTCAGTCTTGAGTCGCCTATGAGCCACCACTCCAATAATAAAATTATGTGTTGCTCCAGTATTAATTAATACAACAACTTGCTATAAAATTTTATATCTGATAGCATTTACCATCTATTCTAATCAAGCCCAAACCAATCCATGTTTGAGCTAGTCAGACTAATTAATAACTAGTTGCTAATTAGAACAACTAAACTCATTGTCTGAGCTAGCTCGATTCATTAATGATTGCTATAACCAATTACTAAATTTTAAGGTTTGAGCTAGCCTACCTAAATATTATGTATAATAATTATAATAATTATTTTTTCAAGGTTTGACTTAGCCTGAACCCCTATTCAAGCTAGCCCAACTAACTAATCTAGCATAGCGGAATAGATACCACCAACTGAATATTAGTCCATCCAAAATTTGGTCCACTAAAATAATGTCGATCCATCCAAAATCCATTTCATCAGAGTGTCTTGGGATTGATTAATGTGACCCCTTTGAAGTGAAGAAGTCTTGTTAAACCTATGGTATGCTAGATGGTGATATGTCAACTTGTGGGAAACTGGTTGGTGTTAGTGGTTCTTACAATGGTAAACAACTATCATGCTACTTGTCAATGTGTTTATGGTAGAGGGAGGAGTCAATGTCTAAGATTACCATCTTCTATCCATATGTCCTCTATTTTGTTCTCTTTTAAGACAACTCAACTACCTATTGATTGGCCAGATGTTTATATTGGGGCAACTCCTTTCACTTTCCATTACTCAAATGGATCAGTGGTTTCCATTACTTAAATGCGTCACTCAAATGGATCATTTTACTTACTAAAGTGGATTAGTGGGATGGTGGACATCCATTTACAATTTCACTCCCATCTCGACATTTAATGATTCATTCCCTAGTGAACATCTTATCTAAAAAAATAATGTCACTCACGGACAAACTTTTTATCAGAAACTATCATTCACCCTAGGCAAACATCTTATTTGAAAGGGATGATACAAATTGGAAATCAAATAATGACATTTGATGCTTATTTATTGCAAAGGTTGGTTGGGATAGGTCAAATTTATCTTGTCATTATGGAAAGCGTGGGACATCCATCATGGTCCCACCATGTTGCTCTAAATTCCTCTACCATGACAAATGGGAAAGGGTTAGATCTTTAGGCACATAAGGTCATTTATAACTTTCAACCATTATCTACCCTTAACACACCTTCATCTATAGATATACCAGGCACTAGAAATCAATTGAGTGATAGAGGGAAACACTTTCACTTTTTGACCTTTAAGGGAGAGGGAAATTATTGTCCTTTATATAGGGGTTCAGGCTAGCCCAACTAACTAATCTAGCATAGTGGAATAAATACCACCAGCCGAATATTAGTTCATACAAATTTTGGTCCACTAAAATAAACATCGTTCCATCCAAAATAAATCTCATCATGGTGTCTTGGTCTTGATGAATGTGACCCCTTTTAAGTGAATAAGTCTTGTTAAACCTATGGTATACTAGTTGGTGATATGTCAACTTGTGGGAAACTGGTTGGTGGTAGTGGTTCTTGCAGTGGTAAACAATTATCATGATACTTGTTAATGTGTTTGTGGTAGAGAGAATAGTCAATTTCTAAGTTTCCCATCTTTTATCCATATGCCCTCTATTTTGTTCTCCTTTAGGACACCTCACCTAAATATTGATTGGCTGAATGTTTATATTTGGGCAACTCCTTTCAGTTTCCATTACTCAAATGGATCAGTGGTTTCCATTACTCAAATGCATCAATGAAATGGATCATTTTCATTACTCAGGTGGATTAGTGGGATGGTGGACATCCATTTATAATTTCACTCCCATTTTGAAATTTAATGATTCATTCTCGAGTGAACATCTTATCTAAAAAAACAATGTAACTCGTAGACAAACTTTTTATCAAAAAAAATCATTCACTTTGGGCAAACATTTTATTTGAAAGGGATGATACAAATTGGAAATCAAAGAATGGCATTTGATGCTTATTTATTGCAAAGGTTGGTGGGAATAGGTCAAATTTATCATGTCATTTTGGAAAGTGTGTAACATCATCATAGTCCGTCCATGTTGCTCTAGACTCTACCACAAAAATGGGAAAGGGTTAGACTTTTAGGCACTTAAATTCATTTAGGCCTGTCGACCATTATCTACCCTCAACACACCTTTGTCTGTAGATATATCTGGCATTGGCACTCAATTTAGTGATTAAGGGAAACACTTTTGTTGATTGACCTTTAAGGGAGAGGGTAATTACCATCCTTTATATAGAGATGAGTTCCTTTGATATAGATAGGGGGCCCGCATTCTCTATATATAGATGATTTCCTGTTATATATAGATAAGGGGTCTTAATTATTTTTATACAAATGAGTATTTAAATGCCCTTGGCCTCTAGATTCAATGTGTGGGTTTTAAGGCACTTTACTACTTGCCCAAATCTCTATAGATGGTTTTGGGGGGTTGGGATCGAGGGAAGTCATCTACCGATTGATTGATTTGTAATCCTTATTTATTTATTCCACCTTTATTAGGTGTGCACCTATATACATAGATAAGAGTGCAACTATATAGATCTTAAAGTTTATAACCTACTCATCCTCCAACAATAGAGATTAGGTTATTGTGGGACACTCTTTATAGCTACTCTTGAGCCCAACCATGAAAAGTTGTCTATTGAGTGCATTGAGCTCTTAGGTTGTTTTAGAATATATCCATATATAAGGTACTAGCTATATATATATATATATATATATATATATATATATATATATATATATATATATATATATATATATATATATATCTATATATATATATATATATATATCTATGTGTGTGTGTGTGTGTGTGTGTGTGTGTGTGGTATGTGTATATATATATATATATATATATATATATATATATATATGTATGTATGTATGTATGTGTATATATATATATATATATATATATATATATATATATATATATATATATATATATATATATATGTATGTATGTATGTATGTATGTATATATATATATGTATGTATGTGTATATATATATATATATATATATATATATATATATATGTATGTATGTATGTATGTATGTATGTATGTATGTATATGTGTGTATATATATATATATATATATATATATATATATATATATATATGTATGTATGTATGTATATGTGTGTATATATATATATACATACATACATACATATATATGTATGTATGTATGTATATGTGTGTGTATATATATCTATATATATATATATATATATATATATATATATACACACACACATATACATACATACATACATATATATGTATGTATGTATGTATATATATATATACACACATATATATATATGTATAGTTTCGATCTATCGATCGAGTGAACTACCACTTGACCAACAACCTACTAAATAATAACTGGGATAAAGGGAAGATACTATATAATGAGTGTGGAAGGGCCTTCAATTGAATGCCCACTTCCAATTACTCATGCCTTTAGGGCTGCACCATATCCTAGATCAATATATACATGAGAACCTAGATTGGTATATGGGTTGTGGTGAGAAAGGGCACTCGACATAGAATAGATCGGGGAGAGATTGCCCAACCCCACTACCCTACCCCTATATATCTATATGGTTCTCTAGGATTGATTGCCCAACACCAACCCCCTGTATATAGATATAAAGACCAATAATTAAGTGTATATATATAGGGCCCTACGCCCCTTTTCATAGATATGGTGTTCAAACTCATACCTGACTAAAATAAGTAGATATAGGACTCTATCGACTACCCAATCACCCTAGATAGATAGATGGTCCCCTTCTCTATCCATATCTCATGCCTATGGGATATAGTATAAAACTAACCTAACTATGTTATACATACGTTCATAGTGATGTCTTATTTTGATCAACCAAAAATCAAAGGACCTAAGCAAATTCGATAAGGGCCACACTCTCTTCTCTAGGTGGATTGAAGTATGGAGAACAAAACTAGAACTATACTACACCCCTCTCTCTAATCGACATGATGGTGAGTAAGCCATTCTTTGTTATATCTGTAATACTAAGAGATCTCATCTTGAAGTATAGACTGCCCAGATCTCTATGAATGGGATTAGGGTTGAGTCCCCTCTCTATACAAGGGGAAAATATGGGCATGATAACCTACTCTATACAAAATAGGATGGGATAGGATAGGGTCATATCAACTCTGCTAATGATTAGAATACCGACAACCAAACCTCCTACCTCTACTTGTAACTCATCATCCTAACACTCACATCTATAACTAATTTACCTAGGAATCACCTACACCTATATCTAATAAACCTAACATTTACGTACACTTAATTTTTCTCCATTAAAGCATGTCACTACCTTTATAGACATAAAAATGGGTATATGATATGATGGAAAACCCCTTGCTCATCTTGTGGTCCTCGATCCATTATTATCGAATCATTCATATTACGCTAGAGATATATCCATTCCTCTAGATATGCTAGTTTAATCCAATATAGTTGTGTGGAGTTAAGTTGAGCCTAAATTTTGTAATATTTCTCCACCTATTTTTCTTGTTCGGACCTATAGTAGATTAGTGTAATGGATTATAATGATGATAATGACCAACACAATATGCATAATTTGAATGACATCTCCTTTTCGATTTCTTCCTCTTTGCTAGGTTTCCTCTAAAAATCACTCAATAATTTTATATACGAGGGAGAACCTTAGCTAATATAATTATTGCAAGGGCTTATCTACATATATGGCCTTAGCTTCCCTATTTCAAATTATAGATATAGAGGGGAGGGGTCCATCGACCTCCCCAGATTCCACACATCGATCAATACCTCTCCATCATGGGGTTGTGTCCTTTTTCTAGTCATGTGGCAACTATAATATAGTTATTTGGGTAAGAGCAACATCTAGTCAGGCCCATGTGTGTACATAACTCGAGTTATGCTTAGGATATTGAGGGAAGGAATTATTTTATCGACAATATATAAATAGTCAACACTCCCCCAATGCATTTTACTCCCTCTACTCCCTCTGCTAATAAAAGAGAGGTTGGGGCAAAGGTGGCTAGAATATAGTTAGCTATGAAATCTAGCCCCTTATATATAGAACTACCACTTGACCAACCCCTATCCTTATCTATGAGGCCCATAGGCTTCCCCATACAAATAGGGTTCAGTGCCCTATGCTCCATATAGATAGGGTTGGGAGATATCTATCTACCTCAGCTTCTTGAGCAGACATAGAATTGGGATATAGTGGGGTCCTCGAACTAGCAGCCTCCTCAACCCCATATAGATATAGGGGGTCGAATGCATATAGATAATGACCTCTATCTCATTGATCACCTTTTATATATATGGGAACTATATAGATCTATATGGGGTGAGATGGGTCTATATCTATTTATCTATTAGGGGTGCATATGCTAAATGACCCCATATTATATAGGGGTCAATTGAGTGCAAAATTATATTGTCCCTAATCCTCAACCCCATATAGATTTGATATGGGGAACAAACACATATATCAATGATTTGCCATTATGGATAGAGTAGGTCAGGCAGGTAAATGACCTCACCCACAACTTGACCTCACCCCCAGCCAACCCAACCCTATAAGTTGTCCTATATATATGTCTAGGCAACCCTATTATATCTATCTTGACCTCGACTTCCCTGGTATCACCCTAATGGTATAGGCTATATATGTATCTAGGAAGTGTATAGATACAAGGTATGGCCTTTTGTATTCACACCACCCATTAACTATAGGTTAGGTGTTTCTATTGTAGTTCCTCTGTTAGTTTCCTCTACTTAATCAATCATATATATCATATACATGATGTACCTATATATGATTTATTATATCTATATCTATACCTATATAGAAGGTGGTAAAACCCCTTCACTTGATGGCCTAATCTTCCCTCCATACAGATGAATCGATCGATCTTTACTATATAGGGGATCCAAACCCCCTACAATGAGACTAATTTTTTGCATCTAGTCACCATTGATCTATCGTGCCCCATCCTACCTCCATGCATGGGGAGAATACTACTCCCAATCATGGGGAAATCCCCCCATTCACCAAGGAATATACCCCATAGATCGAGGGATACAAAAACACCCCATGATCTCTATTATAGTCATAACCCACCTCATTTTATTAGTACCCCCAATCGAACATCCTCTCCCTCCAATACCCCCAATCAAACATTTTTACCCTCCCTTCCAGACATTTGACCCCTATGGAGACAAGAACAATAAGTTCCCCTTATCAAAATAGATGGAGCTTCAAACACCTTTCCCTTCAATAGAGGTAGTCGCCATTCATAGACAAAATCAAGTCAGTGGGTAGCTAGCCTTCCCTCCCTATTGAGCCAACCACCCACAATGGATAGGAGCCCCAACCAAAGTAGCCACCTCCAATCAAGAGTCACCCTCCCCAATCTCATCTCTTTATATAGAGGGAACCCACCTAATCCATCTCACCCCAAGTAACACATATATCATGAGACTCTTATATCACATCCATAGTCAAAATACCATGTATGCAATGGTAATGCTTTGTTGATAGCCTCATATCACATATACAATCGAATTATTTGTTGACACACTCCTATCATGTATATAACAATAGTATATTATTACACTTGACATATCATGTTGTCTTTTGAAATGGAGAACACTCTAGTAAGCTACCCTATCCATTACCTAGGTACATTACTTTAAAAAAAAAGCTTTTGGTGAGAAAAAACTTGTAAATATAACACACTTGTGACCATTGAGAGCTAAAGTCAAGATGAACATCACATCTCTAATTTGTGCCAATATATGCTTCTAAAGTTTGCTCATGGAGAACACTAGTGTAAAGTCTTGTCACTAATGACATTATCCTCTCTAGGGTACGTCTCCTATTCAATTTCCAACATGTTGTTATTGTGCGAGAAGCTCATAACCCAAATGGATTATGGGGATACCATTCCATGAGGTCATTCAGTTCTCAAATGCCTATAGGCACATGATTGTACACCACATTTGGGATTTATTTTCTAAATTAAATGGAAAATAGTGCCATGTTTCTTCCATAAATTGTGGTTCTCAATCGTTCGATATGTGTGAAAGGTAGATAATCACTCATTAGTTGTAATATCCCCAAGGAGATCACTGAATTCAAGGAGAGGCACTACCACTTCACAAAAATAAATTGCTACCAAGGAGAAATCACTATCAAGGAGCAATATTACCATTTAATACAATAATATTTAAATGGAAATGTCAAATTAAATTGTTGTCGAAAGTGACCGAAAGTGTCAACAGAAATGTTAACGAAATTATCAACAGAAATGTCAACGGTCACATCTTTTGGTGAAGAGGTGTCTCTTAGATGCAATGCCTCCTTTAGAAGTTTTTAAATACTATATAAGGGAGAAGAGATGTGGAAGTAAAAAGCATCTAATTATGAATTCAATCATCTAACTCGTATAAGTGTCATATTATACAACTACTCTCAAGGATGAAAACCCTTGTGATTATAATAACCCAAGGAAGAAACCCCTTGTGGACTTATATTTTATTTTATTTATTATTTTAAATTGAAAATTTATTTCTATAAAAAAGTACTATTTAAAGGAATTAGAAAAAATCAAATTAATGTAAAATATTCCAATTTAGAATATTATAGTGGTATCAGAGCTATTTTTCTTGCCACCCTATGAACCATGGGCTCACTACATAAGGAAATTATGGACAATTATGAATCGTACAACATCCTTGCAGCAAAGATTCAAAAATAAATGACTTTTTCAGACTCTTTGGATTTAAAAGAGTCATGGAATGGAAATAGATACTATGAGGAAGAGGAGTTTGTTAATCATAATTATGACAGTGCTGAATATGAAGAGAAATTCAATTTTCAAGAGGTCCCAGAAGAAAGGAAGATAACAAATTTCAAGACTGACTTCCCTATCCGGGAGCAAATGAATGAGGCATCCAATGTTGAACTAAGGGAATGCCCAAACAAACTTATCCAAGAAGAAGTTGATATTTATGGAGACTCATCTATTGAAAATAATGACATAAAAACTTTTGATATTAGAGATGAACACGAGTTATCTATCCAAAATAGTAATGATGATGTTGATATGTGTTGTCTAAGTCAGAATGAAGATAAACTTCAATGTGTGCAAGAGAGAGGTCTCGAGGTTTGTTCCCCAAACACAAGTTTTAAGTTTAATAAACCACTTGATTGTCTAATTAATGAATGTAAATATAATCTATAATTGTGGTCTCTAGGCTACGCTACTAAAAACCTAGGAGTGTTTAACTAACCTATAGGCAGGGGCAAGGCAACACTAACCTCTAACCGATGGAAGAGGTGGGTAATCATAGAGTAATCAAGCCCCAAATCTAAACCTGGCTATATAGCTGGCTATATGGAGAGGTTTATGCTTTTCAATACTTTGTATTGAGGCATAGTAGAGTAACTCAATCTAATATCTAGATAGTGTACCAGGTTGACTATTTATTAAGGCTCCTATTAATATATGGGGTACTTCCCGCCTCTTCCACCCTATATATTTATTTCAGGCCTCCTTACCCCTTGATATATATTAGGGTTGTAGGAAGGGGAGGGTCCCCTCTTTATGTATGGTTCTTCTTACCCGCCTCATCATAGATTGGTCCAAATGTAATGAGGATAGGAGTATAGTGTCTTAGTCCAAACATATTAGGGAGTTCTTCGAAGGGGTTGGTTGACCTATATATATATATATATATATATATTTGAGAAAAGGTAGTTTAGCGAGCCCTATTGATTATATAGATATAATTCATATGGTTCCTCGAGCCCTCATCTCTATATGTATCTATTCTACATATATATAGACATATGTGTCTATAAACCATACTCATAGACTAAACTCAAGTATATTTGTATTTCGATATAGTGTATTAAACTCTACTATGTATGTAATTTAAAAAATCTATGTAAGCTTGTTCGACTAATAGGCCCTTATCTAAGTCCACTTTACGAGGAAGGGGCCTCTTGACTATAGGTAATGCTACTAGGTAAATCGCCAACTTAGTTGTTGACTTTGAGTCACCCTTGAGTTAAAAATTACAACACTTCTCATTGTTTTTAATTCTTGTAGACATGAGTTAGACACATGATCAAAGTTGTATTAAAAGATTCATACTTTGCTAAGTTATTACACATTTAAGGCTAGCAAGTTGGCCCTTGACTTCTAATTATCTAATGATATACTTTACCATCCTAGACACCTTTGTGTATTGTGAAGCAAAGATCATTAGAAGTTAACTTGAGGAACACCTTCAAGTAAAGCAGGTGAACGCTTTGGAGTAGAAAAAACATCAGCAATTCTAAAAAAAAGTACTCTATTGGAAACATCTCAAAAGAAATGTTGCAATGTATATTAGATATTTCACAGCATGCACAACAATGGAAAAATTTCTTAAGATTTTTAAAGATGAATATCTTATCACCATGCTTTTATTTCAATATGTTTAGGTACACAAGCTAGTTTGCCAACACCCATTGTTTTAGTCAGAGATACCAAATTTCTATGTAATATGTGGAAGAGCCTTTGGTCCATATGGATACAAAATTATCCATAATAATACAAAGCTAATTGATTCAATACATTTATATGTTTACACTCATCTCCAAACAGTGGTGGTAAACATAATGATAGTTTAGCTCTTGATAATGCACAATTCAAAACATTAACATGTATGGGATGAAAGTTTGTGTTTGATCATTTGAGTTACAATAGAGCTGTGCATAACTTGACAAGACACATCTATTTTCAAGTTTGTTTGGACTTCCATCCCTTGGTGCCTATTGACATAGCTTAGCTTGTGCCATCAATAATTAAATCATCTTCAACTTGGAAAGAAACAGACAAATCAGGAAAGCTAATTGAGAAAATTCAAAAGATTCAAATAGAAGGTCACTATGTCTTGCAAAATACTGACACCAAATACAAGGTTGTTGGGAGAGTTAGGCTATGTTTTTAGGAAAAAAGACTTACAGGTTCTTACAAGATCATCATGCGTCTTGGCTATGGAATGCATACAATCACCAAGCAAGTGGGGATTTGGGGAATAAGAGGATGTGGTAGTAAATTCCAAAAATATGTGGTGGTGTGAAAGTAAATTTACCAAATTGATTTCATTCATTATAAATTTACCACAATCAATCTTTATGGAAATATAAATTTACCAAATTGATTTCATTCATTATATTTTTTTAAGATTCATATATTATTACATGGTTCTTTATCTGTAAGCAATCGATTGTAAAATTTTATCTGAGCTCAAGGGATTATACATTTCTTACCAAATCCAAGAGGAAATTAAGTGAGACTTCTTTAAAAAGATAAACCTTTTCCATGGTTTGTATAAAAAGCTTTCTTGAGATGCTAGTCCTAATGGCCTTAGGAAGATCTTCCATGACCTTTTGCTACTGAAGCTCCTCTGCTTTGAATTTGAGACACGTGTATGACAATATTTTCCCCTTAAGCTTTAGTGGAAGATCATTCTTATCTACAAAATTTGAAGCTGCCCTTTTTTTTTGTCTGCAATCCTACTTAGCAAAGGTTAGTTTTGGATACCTAAACCTAACCAACTTAAAATCAAACATACCAAAACACACATACTCTTCAATCCATGCATGATTTTATATAAAAACTTCTTAAGAAAATAGGAAATCTTAAGAATTGCATGGTTCTACTTGTTCTTTCTACAATAAGGTTTGACATATTTCCAATCAAGTAAGTGGTGAGGCCAAGATTGAACAAGACACAAAATATAGTGAAGATAATCTCCTTTGCATTTACTGCATGTATATCTCCACATCCGCTAGTAGGTAATACAAACATCTTGCAGAGTGTACTGCAAATAGGGTTACCTACAACAAAAAAATTATACAAATTTTATTAGTTACCTATAATGGTAGGAAACATTATGTTTTTATTAGATTAAAATAGGGTGGTTAATTCACCATAGTCAAATTGTACATGTTAGGTTTGTTTTATAACACAACTCACATAGTATTTTAGGTTATTATGTTAATAGATGGTATTTGGGTATTTACGATGTTAAGATCCTATTTCGTAGGAATTGCTATTTCTATAATAATAACTTTGTAACCCCTTTATTGTAGTGAATGAAAGTTCAATTTATATCAATATTTGGTATCAGAGCATTGGATCTTTGAACTTCAGAGCTCAAGGGAGGAAGAAGATTCCAGTAAGAGCTAAAATTGACTAGGAACCTGTGCACCCTTACTCTCATAATTGTCTTCGAATTGCATGCATAAATTTGCATTGCACAGGGATTTCTTAGAGAAGTTTATAGATCTGAGCGTTAAGTTTTGTATAGATCTGAGAAGTGCATCAGATCCATGCAAAGGAGGAAGGAGATTCATTCCAATTACAAGGTGCATATGATTTCATGTGGAAATCTTTAGATCTAGATGGATCATGAAATAAATCAAATGAAGAGTGAGAAGAAAATAAAGGAGCACCATTGCACTCACATTCTTCTTCTTCACATGTGCAAGCTTCAAGCAACACAATAATTTTGTTATTTTTCTTTCTTTCTTTCCTGAGGCAAGATCTAAAAAATAGATGGAGCTATTTTATTTTATTTTCCTAACATTTGGCAAAAGTATATTTAGAGCTTCAAGAAAATTAGATCAGGTGCATACTAATCTATGCAAAGCCATGAGACCTAGTCACTATGGGTTTCAATATTTTCTGCTCTTTATTGATGACTACTCACACAAAATGTGGATATACTGTTTAATGACAAAAGACCAAGCCTTTAGCATTTTCAAAGAGTTCATGTTTGTGTAGAAATAAGAATTGGTTTTAAAATCGAAGGTCTCCACTTGGATCGAGTGGGGAATACACTAGTAAAGAGTTTTTGGCCTATTTAAAAGAACATGGTATTCACCGACAAATTACTCCACCTTATACTCCACAACAAAATGGTTTTGCAAGAAGGAGAAATCAAACTATCATGGAAATGTTGCATTTCATGATTGAGGAATCAAGTTTGGCACATACATTTTGGGTAGAGGCAGTACAAACAACAAACTATTTGTTAAACATATCACCTACTATAGCTCTTGATGGGGTGACTCCACAAGAAGCATGGGCATGGCATAAACCCTCAATAGCTCATCTTTAAATTTTTGGATGTAAGACATACATGCATGTTCTTAAAAAGAATAGAAAGAAACTAGATAACAAATACATGACATACATCTTGGTAGGCTATAGTGAAAAAAAAATGGATTACAAGCTTATGGATCCAAAAACAAGGAAAATATCAATGAATTATAGGAAAGGTAAATACAATTTGTCTTCCACACACTCCCCTGATTAAAAAATCACACGTATAAAAATTTAAAAGGTGATGATGGCACTGATGGTGATAATGATAATGGGGATAATGATGATGATGATCAGTTAGATACTACAGTTCCACCACCCACAAGAATAGTTGAACGTGTGCCTAAATGGTATACGAGTATGATACAAGATGCTAAATTGGATGGAGTCCCAAAGACATCCACCACTAGACCAAGGGTTTGCAGCATGACTCGAGAAGATATCAATTTGGCCTTAATCATCATTATTGTTGAATCAATTGATCTCTCTACGGTTTAGGAAGCCTTAGACTCAAAACTCTTGAAGGATGACATGAATACAAAATATCAATTATTGATGAAACATAACACATGGAAACTGTAGATCTTTCACCAGGGAAGAATCCAATCGGTTGTAAATGGATTTTTTCAAAACAAAATACAAAGAAAATGACATTATTGAAAAGCACAAGGCATGACTAGTAGCAAAATGTTATGCTCAGAAAGAACGCATTAATTATAAGGAGACTTTTGCTCCAATCGCTAAGATCAAGACTATCAAAATGATATATGCTTTGGCTGCATAGTTTAGATGGAGAGTACACTAAATGGATGTGAAAAGTGCCTTTCTAAATGTAGATCTATAGGAAGAAGACTACATGACTCAATAAAAAGGTTTTGTCACACTTGGCACACAAGGAAAAATGTGTAGACTCATCAAATAATTGTATGATCTCAAACAAGCTCCCAAAGCCTGGTATATAAAAATTACTGAGCATCTTGTTCAACATGGATTCTATAGGAGTCCTTATGATCCAAATCTCTACCTCAAATAGAAAGGGGGGAGGGGGGAGATTGTGATTGTTCTTGTATATGCCAATTATCTAGTCATCACTGGTAGTTCAATGAAGATGATTTATGCAACAAAGATAAATCTTAATTGATCATTTGACATGACAAATCTTAGGTTATTACACTATTGTGTTGGATTGAAAGTATGGATAAATGAACACCACAAAAGGAACACCACATATTTGTGTCCCGAATGAAATATGCCAAGACAAAAATTGAAAATTTTTAGATGATATATTGTAAACCTATTGCTACGCCTCTGGCAACAAGGCTTAAATTGTCTCGTACAAATCCATCACCACAAGTAAATACAACTATCTATTGGAAATTGATTGAGATTCTAATTTACTTGACATAAACTAGGCTAGACATTATCTCATCCACACATTCCAAATCAGTGCAACCTAGAGAGACCATCCATAGTTCCCTGAGATATCACCAATATATCCATTTCAGCCCTAACACCAGGGGACAAACTAGATCCACCAAATCTTCACAAAGGACTTTTCATTCTAGGCAGCAGAATGGAAGACATACCAAATAATCCTTCCTCCTCTTCTTTGGGTCATACTTCTAGCTCTAGCTTCTTCTCACTTGCCTTGGATGCTAGGAGACTTGGTTCAAACTCCTAATGGAATCCCTACTGGTTCTTCCTTCTCAGGGTTCATTCTTGCTTTCCTAATGTTTAGGGATTATTGTGGGTTGATCATTTTTTTAGCTCATTTATTTGGCTTTGAGCATTATTGCTCTTGTATCCATTTTGCACTATTTCTTTCTGCATTGTTTTTCTCATTTATGGAGACCTATTTGGTTTCTTGCTTGTTCCTGACACACTTTTGTAATCTACAGTCCCTTTTACCTGCCTTTGTCATCATTTGTTGGACATTAATATATTTATCTTATCTTATCTTATCTCCATCAAACTTTTAACATGTTCAATTACTTGTAATCCTCAAGCCTCTAACGACCTAGCATAGAAACCATAGGGCTAAACTTGCTAGTGAAATCAAAATGGAATCCTAGGCCATGAGCTAGAGACAAAATTGAAACTAGTCTAGTTGACATATAAAAAGTTACCAAGAGTCTAGAGACAACATCAAGTAGAATTATTACAAAAATGCAGAGTTACTAGGAGATGTGGGAGTACATGTATTGGTATGTGGATGGAGACACCATTCAAATTAGGGTACGTGAGTAAATGAATAAGGATATGGCTGTATTGTATAGAAATGTTGACATCAAAAAATGTGTATATGGATAATAGTCCTTGTCCCTACAATGAAATTCCTTGGTTATTATGAAAAAATGTGTTGTTTCTCCTGGATCCTTTTGGTTCTAATCTTCCTCTGCTCAATCTGATGAATCCTCTTTATTAACCTTTTAACATGGTCATCACTAGAGTTACAAGGTGTTAAAAGTTGGGTAGGTTTAAGAAGAAAAATATCATCAAAGTTTGAAATTATAAAATATTTCAAGTGGTCTCCAATATTAATCCCATTTATTGGTTCATGAGAATATGATATACATAATTAATGCACAATTACATATAAAAGAAACTTTCCATATTTAGTACTCTAAAATTCAATACATCATACCGTTAACAATATTTAGACAGCTCAGACGGTGGTCCTTACTTTGGAGTGGTATACTTGGTACGTAGGTATTGTATTTGAAGTCCACTTAGGTATCCCTTACATATTGGAAAAATGAGATGGTCTCATATGCTATAAGCTACCCTACAGATCTAGGTTGGCATGAAGAAAAAAATTAGATGGTCCATTTATTTTTGAGGTTTGAAGAAAAAAAACTGAGGTTGGCATAGCCTTGTTAGTATATTCATCACCATCGCGCGGTTTTGATCAAGTTTCTGTATTCTAAAATCTTTGGGCGCCGAGTACATCCCAAAATAAATAATTAAATGAAAACACATTACATTTGACTTTAGTAGTTCATGGATTATTTGTTTTGAATTCCTAGGATTAATCATTGATGTGCTATTTTGTTACTAATTGCTTGCTATATCCTCTCCCCTTTTTTGGTTCCAAGCATGCAATTTGTTTCTCACCACCAATGGTATGTCTGAGTATTCATGAAGAATCTCCATATGTTTATGATGGGCCTGGTGTTTTCTTCTTGTCTTCATTTTCCTACTCTGTCTCTGGAGGACATTAAGTTATTCTATTAGGAGATCCAAGTTATTTATATTAGGAGATCGAATTTGTGATCCCATCTATTCATTGTGATGGTAGGCCACAAAGTGTGGCTTGAAACACCAATTTAAAAAATCTTGTACACAATTTTTTTGTAAAGCACTTTATTTTAATCTTTAAAATATTATTGTTATGTAAAGCACTTTCCTTTAATTTATAAAATATTATTGTAACTATTGAATAGGTATGTAAAGTGTATAAGTTACTACACACATTGTGGACATTCAAAATTATTTAATTTAATATTAATAATTATTAATATTATAAAGTAATTTAAATAAAGTTGTTTAAATTATTAGTAAACATAAATTACGAGAGGTGAAAATAGAATGGCAGATATTACAATTAATAAGTAGTTCTTACACATAGGAGCCTTGCTCATCCTATCAAAAAGTAGCTGAGCCTTATGTCCTCCTCAAGCTTGCATTCACATCCATATAAACAATTTATTGAATGTTCATCTCTGACTGTGAATCCCTTCATTTCTAATGTTTTGTGTTTAGATTAAAATGCAATTACTACCTAATTAATGGTTGGATGTAGGAAAAAGAAAAAAATTAAAATTAAAATTGCATGGTGAATAAAGTCTTCAACTCTTCTTAAACTCCAAAGGTGTAGGATATTGAGCAACCTATAGTATAGGCTGAAGCCTACATGTTGTCCTCTGATAAAATAACTTAGGGCCTCCATTAGTACTATGGAAGCCACATCTATTATGAACCATGTTGAAATATACCTACAAAATTTTCACACCATTTATATATCTTAATTACTCTTATGGGTCAAAATTTGGTTAAAATTGACATCGATAGAGAACTTAGAAGAATTCCAATTATAGTCTGCAGCTTAGGGAATGGAGCAGGTGGGTCTCTATTTCATTTTCTTATTTAAATTTTTATAAGCATTTGCTCGGTCCTACAAGATTTATTGTTCACTTATAATTGTAATCTACTATGTTTATTGTATTGGACTCCTGTGATAGTTTTTATTTGCCAAATCTTGGTAAGGTTATGGGCTGCCTCTAACATTGTATGGGCAAAACATAAGATCATATTAAAAAAAATGTTATAAATATGATTATGCTCCCTAGTGTACCCCATATTAGTTACACAATAACCCTTCAAATTGCCAAAAACATTTTCAATTTGTAGTTTAATTGAACTACATATGGCTCGCAATCTAAGAACACAAACAAATGGAATGTGTCATATTTGTAAAGGGGCCATGCTAATATTCTTTATGTCATTTTGATTGTATTGGATGACTCCTTAGAGAAAAAGGTTATATAAAGACATCCCATATTTACATATTTTATTTTTATTTTCTATAATTATTTTCCATAAGTACTAGTCATTTCTTCTATAACCTTTTATTCATATATTGACAAAAATTAAGGAAAGGGGAGTCACAAATAAAAATACCTACGTTAAATGGGTTTGAAATAGAGTTATAAACATTTATTAGAGCAACGTTGAATCACTCTCTACAGATTCTCAGCAATTACCATTACACCACAACACTTTGGACTAGAGCCCTATAATCTAATAACTTTGATGGTTTTTAATATGTTGTTAAAATGAGAATTTGTTTTTAGATAGCTTGGCATACCTCTTGGCAATTTGCTTTGATTGTCTATTAACATGTGTGTTCTATCATCTATGTAAACCATAAAGAAGGTCAAAATGATATCAATGGCAAAGAATGTGTTAACAATGGTATCAACAACGAGAAGGTTTCCCTCTGGTGTATCAAATCCTAGCATAAATAAGCACACCCATGCTGAGTATCACACCAAGACAATCAAGAAAGTCTCCCAACATCTACATTTATGAAATCAGAGGCCACCCACAATTATCTAGTTGCATGTTACACAACATTTTGAATTCAATAATGACAATAGAACTTTTGAACTTCAAAGGCTATTGAAATATTATTTTTCATCTAATAAATGCAGTAATAACATATCAGTTTTGGGTTTAGAAATATTGTGGCACACTATCTAAAGTTAAAGTAATCAAGGTGCGCTTCCTTTCATCTGTCCACCTATTATTCAAAATGTTGCAATCCTTCTTGCGCCATATTCTGTTTTACTCATCTATAATAATTTATATATTTTTAACAACATCCTCTAACATTGGACCTCTCAGTCATGAGTAGGGGATTTAAACCCATACCCAATAATGGTCAAAGCAACTAACAAATTCTCCTAGTATGGGTTTTTCATGACATTGAATGGGATATTGTTGTAGTACCACAATTTTGCGACAACCACCCCTGCTTCATTATGTAAAACTCTCTTCCAAGCCATACCTTTGAATGAAGTTTGTGCCCCAGGGGTATTTATAAGAGTAAATAAGCTCTTTGAAGGTGAACTTGATCTGCCTCCACTAGGTAAGCCCCATCCTTGATCTACCCTTTGGACAATAAAAGAGCTGGAGGTTTCTAACTCATCAAAATCAACTCTTATTTACCCTCTATTCATTAGGGGTGCAATTGCTTCAATTGTTATTTTTTCCTCCCTCTCATGCAAATAAGATAACAACCATTTCTCTTTGAGCCTCAAGTGGTGCCTTTTTGCATCACCACACATCATTAGCTGAAATTCGTGCTATGTGCTATTTAAAGTGATTAACTCTTGCAGTCATCTTAAACACACAATAATATCATATGATGAAGTTATTCTTTGGGTCATCATGATCCGTAAACTACACTGAATCAACTCAAAGTGAAGTTTTAAATATGAATACTAAATTTCTCAAAACTTAACAAATTCTCAAAAAAACTCAAAAGAACTTGCATCTCAATGTTTTGGCATAAAACATTCTTAGTTGTTTGGTTGGATGGGAATGATCAAAAGACTTGTTACTTCCATTTACCAATTAAACCGGTTTTTGTTTTTTACATCAAATGTCGTAAATTATCAAAATTTAATATTTTCATGATTTCATAATAATAAAAAATTAGAAAACTGAATTAAAACATGCAAGCAAATGACAAATTACCATCCGACATTGATAACGGAGTTCGACATATTTTGCCTACATCTCCGGGTTGGCCCAATAGTGAGGACCATTTCTATTAAATTTGTGCAACAAATGGCTTACAAATTCTTGAAACGCTGCACAACTTTCCTCAGGCCTAATCTCTATCCAAGAACTCCACCTTGCTGATATACTCAAGC
>JARHVA010000524.1:4350000-4397500 GCA_037957365.1 Torreya grandis
TTGAATTCATTATTTTTCTCTTACAACTACAGAAATGACTAGTCTTAGGTGTGTTTTGTCATTTTATAGCACACCTCCCAAAACTAATACTAAGTTATTATCACGAGAACCCAAATCTACAAGAGATCTAACAATATTGGTATTCAAAATTTTTGAAGTAATTGGCATGGAAAACCCAATGGGTATCTAATGACAACGTGTTTTTCACTGCCTCTTCCTTTGGAAACACATATTAAGGAAGGCATGAATGATCATAGTTTTCTCAATAGATGCCTAGGGAATACATCCATATAAACTCAGCATATACATATACAAAAGCAGAATGAAATTCTTAATTATGTTAATAGATGTAAACTATATTGGTAGACAAGGGGATGAGAGGAGCGAGTGTAATTTTGTGTTGAATGAGTATATTAAAAAAAATGTAAGACCTCAAAGTTTTTTTTCTTGCTTGGAGAAAATGATTGAAAATTTGGAATATTTTTGGCTTACAATGGAGTTTGAAGCTCATTAATTTTTTCTCTAGAAACATTTTTTTGAACTCAATGCAGTGGTGCAACTAGATTGAGGCCATTTATCACTAGTCTCTAGAAAATTTGTAGTTGTAGATACGCTGATGGAATCATTAATCAATGTGGAACTCGTCAATAAAGAAAATTGTGTAACAAATCAAAAATAGGCACCTTGAGATCAATACATCTCCATATTTTTAAGCTAAATATACTTAAGATATCTGAACTATTATCGTTAGATGTAAAAGAATTGCTTTTAGATCAATTATTCTGATGATGGGTCATTAAGTGGCAGGGAATTTGGATTTAAAAAATTGTAACAATTTTTATCCAAAAAAAAAATGTAAAAATTAATGGGTTGCAATACCGACAATCAATATTGTTGCAATGAGTACATTGGATTAAAGCAAACAAAGACTATAATAAAAAACAATTAACTTCTAATTGTGTAAATGTAAATCCACATCAAAACACCAAATCTGGGTGCTTAAGCCATAAGAGATAAAATGTAAAAGCCAAGATATGAAGCCATTCAATCCATTTCAACAATGAATACACAAACAGAAACCACAATAACATCAACAAAGAATAACATGTATCTTAATAACAATAGCATGTATTCTCTTCTTCATCAGCGATGTATTCTCCTCTTCATCAGGGAAATGAAGTTTGGTCACTCTACACTTCATATAAAAGTAGTTTCATTAGTTTCTAAGTAGTTTATCAAGAAAAACTTATACCCTATAACTATTGTTATTGTTTATACTTGTAACGAGGAACATGTGGAGAAACGATATATTCCCTAGTCTGCCCATTAAAATTCCATCTAGAACCCAAAGGTGGACACATATTTGGATTTGAGAAACACTCAAAGCTCTCCTCCTCATCTGAACCATCTTCATACTGACTCATGGTCTTGCAAGAATAAATGTTTAGGCAATGATTTTTTGAGGCCATATTTTTAGAAAAATATATTGATCAATATATAGTCTACATGAACAGATAACAAGCTCAAATACAAAGGAGGATTGGATATTATTAATATAGCACAACAAGGAGTGGGAAGTGACTATTTAAATTATACTAAGTATGGCTTAAATATTTTTAGGATGGCAGATCATACCCCAAAAAAAAACTATAAAACAATTGACTTTAAAGTTACATTTACCATAGTAATGGTAATTATTTGCATAAAGCAAACAAGCACAAACAATTTTGACTTATTGGCCTTAGAACGTTATAATCATATACTGTGGCAATTATCTACTTTTGAAAAATAATGCTCTCTATGATTTGAGGAGGTTATTAAACAGAGTGAACTATTTCTTAGAATAACAAAATGGTGGCTACCATGGTGGTGGTTCAGGCCATCTTGTTTGTTATGCTTCATAACTGTGCTATAATGATTAGTTTTTGTAATTGTTTTGATTTTGAGTATGTGGGGTTTAATTCAAAAGTACACCACAAGAATATTAATTTAGTTTTTATAATTGTCCTTATTATATCGGATATCTTAAGGGATTTTTTTTTCAATAATGGTGTAACACCATCATTCTTATCAATTGAGTCACAGCTCTGTCAACTAAACTCTGTCCATAAATTTGTTTGATTCTCTTAAAATAAAACTTGTAAAAACTAGGCCATCAACAACTATTTTTATGATACATGCAGTTAAATGTAAAAGTAGTAAAGCGAGAATCTAAGTAATTCTATTGTCTTGTAATAGACAAGTAAAATTACACAGATGAACCATGTCCCCTGTCAAAATGTCACAGATGAACCATGTCACTTGTTTATTGTTGGTGTATCTTCTAAGAAAACTATTAATTTGAACCATGTTAATTATCATAAGCAAAGTTCCAAAAACTAATGGTGAATTATATTTTAGATATCTATTTAACCATGTGTAATACTTTTACTAGAGAGATAATCCAAATTAACAAATTTGTGTTTTTAACTATAAAGTACATGTCTATTTTTAACTCATTTTTTAAGGTTCACTTCATTGTCTTATATCAGATTTTTAATATTAAATTAAATTATAATTATATTTTTTAAAAGTATGTTAATATTTTCATGTAACAAATAATTTAAATAAATAATTATCCTCTTCATTACAAAGCATATATAAATAAAGATACATATTATCTTTTTTATTAACGTAATTAAGTCTAATGACCTTAGACCTGTAATGTTGTGTACCTAAACTTGCACACCTAGACAACCTTGGTATAAATACAATATTTCATTGGGACTTAATAATATTAAAACATATTATCCTACATGGAAATGACAAGAACATCATTTTCTGATCATACATTATGATATAGTTGGCATTGGGAAATTAGGTATTTGCTACCCTTAGGATGTATTGTAGAAGTCTCCCTGTCAACTCATCTTAAACAACCCTATCACAAATACAAACTATGCTCATGCCCAATATTTAATGAAGAGGAGGAAATATATGGAGTGCAAAATCCCTTTCCTACCATAATTAGCTTCATCTTTCACTTATATCCTCTTAAGTTGGACACAATGCAAAATAAAATAGACTAATCTTCAAGATTTTTAAATTCATTAGGCCATCTAGATGAATAAATTCATCACCTTATTTTAATTTTGAATCTTGGTCTCAATTTGAGATGAATTAACTAGGTTGCATACAATTTGACAAAAATTGAGATGGCCATTCACTACTACGTAGTAGGGTCATTTGAGATGATAATTTGAGACAATATTTAGACTTTTATCTCTAATTAAAATTTTGTCTCTAATTATTTAATTTTCTTAATTTTTTTGTTAAAAAAAAAATATTTTTTATTTTAGATACAAAAATTATGGCTTTTATTTTCAGTGGTGAAAACATTGTTTACGCTCTTTTTTCCAGGGAGAGAATAATCACAAAGGGTTTACTTATTATTAATTGCAGTTCTAAAAATCATGTAGCCATCTTGAGAGAATTTTTGGGTTTACTAATTGTTAATAGCAATTCCAAAAATCAGACTCCCATGTTCACAAAATCCAATATCAAGGGCTTAATTCATAGGTAGAGGGAATAGACAGATGCAGGATCAAGAAAGGCACCAGTGAGAAGGAGATCAATTCCATTTTTTTAAAAATTGCATCCAATAAATATAACGAGGGTTGAAGATTTGAGTCACAGGCAATTGATTTCATCTGTTAATTATTTTATTGAATTTAAAAAACCCTAGAAATTCATTTTATTTTATTTTTCAAAATGTATTAGCCTCTGACTTGAACATCACATGGAAACTTCCATCAATTTTACAAGTAATTAAGCAACATGTTATGAGAATCGTCACAGAAAGTCAAAACCTTTCATTTAATATTTCTAGAGAACTGCCAAATCAATTTCAAATATGAAGTGTGAATCATCAGGATTAACAATTTATGGGATAAATTTAGTGTTTTATAGAGAAATTAAATGAGAATTTGAGGGCATATACTTCCCATTGTTTGTCTGATCAAGAGGAATTTGCAAAACAATAATTTTTAGCTAAGCGTCATCATTAATTGTGATAAGTGATCCATTCAATCTCACTCCTTTGAAACCTCTGAAAACATAGGTCATATGAAAACCCTTATGTGAGTTATGTTCCCTTACCTTGCCCATATATTTAATAGCCTGGATATGCTGCACAACATTGGATCAATTTCAATAGTCATCACTAATATCTCGAATAGGACAAAAAATTGTATGTATTGGTTCCAAATTTTGATGCTTTGGTGATTCATGTTAAGAACAAGGGAGATATTTTTACTTCATGCTAACTATTAATTTGAGTGGTTAGGTATTCATCCTTCTTTAGTTATCTTTTATACCAAAAAAAATAGCAAAGGCAATGGATTCTCTACTCCATGTTAATCTCTGACATGTCAATAATTCAGTTAGGATTTAGATTAATAATCCTGACTTCATTGGACCTTAGTCTTTGCTTTCTCATTCTATCTTTTTTGGATCATTGTTATTAACTGTAGCACAATGTATTCTTAGCACCTATGGCCTATGTGACTATTTATTGATTTCTTCTAAACTCCTTGATTAACCTGGCATAACTCTAGTAGTAGCAAGATGAAAGAACTAAATGGACAGTGGTGGTTTAACATGGAAAAGTAGTTCTTTTAAATTGTCTCATGAACATGAGATACTTTGTCCTTCCATAGGTCTTAGTAATATGTAGCAAAAATAACTATCCCTGTGCCAATACCTGTACCTCCACATCTCCAGGTAATTATGGATCTTAGAATTTAAGAAAAATGTGAAGTAACTAACCATACATATATAAGCACATTAAAATTTTAGGATTATTATGGTACATTGTATCAAATGTATATAGTAATTCAATTTATTTAAGCTAATTCATGAACAATATATATATTGGCCTAAGCAACTACATGGGTTTGAATAATGTAAACATGAACATGTAGATTGTGATTGAAGAATTTGTTCATAGATAAGACTATTTCATAGTTTGATCATTCCTAGCTATGTTTTCGAGAATAATGCAAGACTTTGACTGCATATTTAGTATAGAAATATGTTCTCTACTTTATTGAAATAATTTGGGAATAATGCAAGACTTTGACTGCATATTTGGTATAGAAATATGTTCTCTGCTTTATTGAAACAATAAGAGGAAATGGATATTGCCAAAGTTCCTGTAATTAACCATTGTACAAAAAAATTGTTTGTGGCTATATTTGATAGAATCTACATGTGTAGGGGGATCCTTTTTATTAAAATGAACACATAGATTGCTTGGTCTGGCATATGTCATAGATTCTTTCATCACTTTATCTATACTCCTTTTTGGCCTAGTGAATTCATTTGTGATTTTTGACATATAGAGTTTGGATCTCGAGGTAGAGAATAGTTGTGCGAAAGAGATTGGTGTTTGTCTTGGGTTGGGAAGAGATGCATTCTACTAGATCCCAAGGATCAATTAAGGTAACAAATGGTTAGTTCAATAATGTATTATGTGTTCCACATAACTACAAATCTGCTTTCCATTTATCAATGGAAGCTATTGCTTATAGTAAATACATAGGAGCTATGACCATCATCCTCCTGTGGACTGTAATTTTTGTTAATGCTCAACCAGGTGCTGTATTTATTTCTTATTTTATAAATAACTTTGGTTTCTTTGTTAGTAGACTCTGAGGGACAAATAAATTTGATTTATGTGATCAGGATTTCAGAGTATTGACTGCAATGGAGGAGGAAATAACACTGATAATGTAGTGAATATTTCATGGGTTACTGATGATTATTTCATAGACCTCAGCCATAAAGCAATATCATACTACACAGATGATAACTCTGATGAATTTTACCTCATAATCCTACAGGTGTTCCCCAAACCACTTAATAAGTCTAGCTATGAGTTGCCCCTCGAACCAAATCTTCCCCATCTTTTGAGAGTGTCATTTCTTGATGCTAATTCAAGTGAATCTTAACGCTTCAATTACTCTATTGAGGCACCATCGAATATTCTCTACATGGAAAAGGTGACATTTGACAATGATGACCCACTGGGAGTGAAAGAGAAGATTCTGGTCAGTTAAAGCAAAAAAGGTGCATATTTGCTTGATCCAAATCTCATAATGCTATGATCCATTTATATCCACTATCGAGTTGAGAAAACTTGAACAAGACATGTATAATATGACTCAACTAGGAACCATGTTGGATTTGATAGGAAGATATGATTTTGGAAGTGAATACAAGGCTAGGTAAACTTTCTCATATTTTTCAACAATCTTGAAATTCTTATACTTCTATAATTGTTTTATATCTTTTAACGGTTTAATAATTAAATGTTTAGGTTTCCTCAAGACCCATTTTACCACCTATGAGAACCTTGGGTTATTGACGAAAGAAAGATCTTAACTTCTAAGCAGAACATTTTGGTAACCAACACCCAAAACTATCCTCCACTTAATGTGATGCAAATAGCCATTGTGAGCATAATGATGAACAACATATATTTTTCCCTGAGAGTACCCATGACCAACATCTCTATAGTGATATTGTATTTTTTAGAGCTTAATCAGTCGCTAACCAGATGCTTTTCCTTTGGTATAAATAATGCCATCCAAGCTAAAAAAATAATCTGTAGGACTTTTGAGGCCTACAGCTTTTAGTGTTATGTATACAGATGAAAATGGGAATAGACACAATGATTTTATGGTAAGGAGGACAAGAAGTGAGATACAAATCTCAGTAGTTGCTCTTTGAAGCCCATAGGAGCTAATGCTGAGTGGAGTTGGCCCAATAGATCATTTGGCATCCTTTAGAATCCTAGTGATGGTGAATCTACCTGTAGAGGGAGAAGGCATGGTAGACAATCTAATGAATTCAATAAATGTTCCATCCCCAACACTGATGGAGGCTTCTCTCATATAAATTGTGGGTATCACAAAAGTGGGAAGTTACATTGAGGTTGCCAGTATAGACTATACTTCCTCCACTTGTATAAATTATGGAATGATGTATCCTGAGGTATGTATATACATGTTTATGGACTTATTAAATCAACCTTTACTTTATCTGTAATTCTCTGGTTTATCCCACAAATCTCTAGGTGGTCTCCTAAATTAATAGAAAGTAAGTTACACTAAAGCTTTAACAAAATCTCCCCAATCTTTTGTATCATTCAAATTAAACCTCATGTTACTCATGTAACCACTGGATTGATATTATGTTTATAAAATCTCATTCATTAAATCTAAATCCTCCTACCAAGCTTCTCTAGCATGTTCTAATTGTGTACTAAGTAGTTATTTGATTTATCAGAAAAATATACGTCTAGTGAGTTTGTCTTCCCAAATGTAGACAATATTTAGGTTATTTAAGTTACCTAATTCAAGAGGAATGTGGCCTGTGAGATTATTTTTTAATAAGTGCAAGTGAGTCAATGCTGAGAGGTTTCCTTTGGAGGAGGGTATGGTGCTTGACAAGTTATTTGTAAAAAGGGAGAGCCTATGTAATTTAGTGAGCATGCCTATGTTAGTAGGGATGGGGCCTATGAGATTATGATTGAGAGTGTTTGTTTTCCAATTGCATGAATTAGTTTGAAACTCATGGGCTGTGTGGTCTAAGATTGTTCTTCAATGGAAACCCTAACCATGACATCTAGTTCCTTTAATGTTTCATAAGCATACTCTATGTAACAACTTGGGTAAGTGTGCATTATTTCAAATTAAGGTTTAGTAACTAGGGCAGATCATCTTGTGTAAGAGCATCTCAATAGATACCTTGATGATTCAAGCTATGGGTAAGCAACCCGTGGTCACCAATGTCACTAATGTGAGGAGTTTCATGTGTTTGTTTGGGTACTATCATAGGTTTGTGAAAGGATTTTCATGTATAGTAAACTCCATTATTTATATTTAGAGGAATGGAAGAAATTTGAATGAATAAAAAAGTGGAAAGAGCCTTCCAAATACTTATATAGCATTCCATGCCCTTCCTCGACTTATCACCTTCCAATCAATAATTACTAACACTCACAAAAATGTCATCTATAGAATCTTGTTTTTTCTTGTAATCATGCAGGTTACACACAACCACCAGGGAGAATGTCTATTATTAAATATGCTAATTGCCCTACAAGAACCAGTGGTTGGACTCCAGATTCAAATATTTATGTAATGGATCTCAAAGTGCCCAAAGTTTTAGTTGATAACATGAGGCTAAGTAGATATATTGATATTTCATCAGGCACTATACCTACCTATGATTTGAAATCAAGAGTAGTCTTCAAATAATGGATTATTTTTGAACGTTTCAAAACCAATTATTTTAATATTTGAAAGGTACTATGATAACATATAAGCAAATTTAATTGGAAAAAATATATGTTAGTTGTGTCCTAATCACTTGCATTTGTTTTTCACACAAGTAGAGTGAATACTCACAATTTGGTTAACCATTGATTTAGTTACATTTATCCCAAGAGGGGTCAATTCAACCAGTGTGATCTCAACATCCCTTTAGGATCCATCTGCCTTTGTAGTGATCAAGTGCAAAGCATCCTCTTCAATGTCAACACTCTCTGTAGCTACAATCATCTCAAGTTTGGCATATATATCTGCATCTCTTAACTTCAAGAAATGAAACTTTTGACATCTAGATAGTGCAACCCTTGTTAACTTTGATGCATCTACTGTGATCATAATAAATGCTATAGAACTAGACATTTCTTCTAAGCAATTCAACATTATAGTGCAAGATTTTGGTGTCAATATGCAAATACAGTGTAGAAACATGACTCTATTTTGAATATGCTCTTGGTATCCTTGTTTAGGGAATAGTGGGTAAATAAATAAGGTAACAATAGTTTATAGTAGTATTAATGAAAGTTTGATCATTTAGTGTCATTCTGACTCTAAGCTGTTACCTATCGCTATAGATAGAGAAGATTTATATTGGAATGAAAACCTCTAAGATGTAGATAGAGAGTAATATAGTGGATCTAAATCTTCAACTTATGTGACATATGCCCAGTTTGTGTCTAAACAATAGTATTTATACAAAACTATATGCTCAACTTATGTAGGATTGTGTCATTCTATTTGTGAACAACAGTACTGGCAAGCTTTTTTAGTACTAGTAGTGACTTGTAAACCAATTCTTCCTCAATGCTATTATACATGACCATTGGAGATGAAGAGCATTGTTATAGTGTTGATATACCACCACTATTCTTGGTGGCTTTAAGTGAGAACTTAACTTGTAATCTTGCTGATTTTACAATTGACACAAGGCTATAGTTTTCCTACATTATTTTATTTTGGGTAAAACTTATGTCCTCTTACATCACACTAATCCATAATAACTAGATATTTATGGTAGCCACCATTTTTAGATAGCCCTGGAGATTAGAACCTCTGGCTTTAGAGATGAAACTGATTTTGCAAGGAGAGATGGACTAGCTACTACTCATTAGTCATTATGTTGTCAAGCTATTCCCATCTTATAGAATTCCCCAGATGGTAATAGTTTATATGTGGTGACTTAATCACTTTCCTATGTGTTTAAATGGTCGTTCCAATTTGATGTTCAGGCCTGAATTTGACATGTCTATTGAAAGTGCAAGTAGTCCTTACAAATGAGTGAATATTAATGTTGTTTTTTATGTCACAGGTTTTGGTAAGCGAATGTGTCTTTATATTAATCTTTAAACCTTGTGTAAACTTGATGCAATGATCCTTATATGGTTTATCACCTCCTTCACTTACATTATTCATTCGTGATAGTTTTCACCATTATGAATGTCACTGTTTGAACCATGTATGTTATTTATTTTGTAGGAAACTTTAGAAAGTTTCAACGATACCCAATCAATGTATGGGAATACTTATTCTTGGTAATAATTATAAACATGGCTTATAGCTTTATCTATATCTTTGAATATCCTTTTAATTCATAATGTTAAGATGTTCATTCATTCAGTGTATGTAAGTATATATGTAGGGGAATGATGGAATACAAATACTGAGAAAGTGATCAGTCAAGGTCTTGAAAATGGAGGAGGACCCAACATCTCAGATTGCTACTCTTTTAATGGACATCCTAGGCCTCTTTGCTGCTGCTCAAACAAAAATTGTAGGATGCATATTATTTTTTTAATAATAAAAAAAATTAGTTAACATAACTCTACAAAGCGAAATAATGTTTTATTTTTGTTTCTAACTTTCTGAGTGAGAATTCAGTGTGTGTCATATTATGAGTATTTTGGAATCAACTGCCTAAATAATCTTAGGTCTAACATTTCAGGTCTCTATACACATCAAATTAATGTTTAATTTTTTTAAATCTGAAGACACTATTTCATACACTTAACACATGGCCATTAAACTTTCTTCCAAGCAACCTATTCATGATTTTTTTTTTATATCAATCACACTCTAATGGGCATTATTTCATCATTTATTATTTTGATTTCCCATCTCAGCCTTGCCAGTAAAAAGGGTTTACTTGAAAGATCATGTTTGCTTCATTTTTTGGTTTTTAATCCCTACAATCAATAGCCATGTTTTCTTAGCAGTCGATGTCTCATTTTAAGAAAACATCTATTTATATTCATAGGCACATTGATGGGATTTTGCTTATTTTCCAAGCTCTTGAGATCATTGATGAAAGATGATATCTTCTGATCTTCATTAAACATTAGGATATTGGCAATTAGTGACTTTCTATTAGCCCAAGGTAGATTCCAGTGACTTTTACATCAACAAATTTTTTACAAAGCTTTATAATGGCTTATATTTGGACCTGTCAATGAGTCATACAAATAATCAACAAATTAAATGCTTACCTTGTAATTATTTTCACAAATAGATTCTTCCTAATATGATAAAATGTTGGAATTTGATCTCTTTCATTCTTTTCTAATCCAATTATAAACTAGTAGACAAGTTATATTGGCCTATTCTAACTTATGATATCACCATAGTTATAAAAAATATTAGCTTGATATCAACATAACAACTGATTTATTATTAATAAAAAATGATAATACGGGGTTAATACATCATTGTTAAATACTTTAAGGTTTGGATAACACTCAGTGATCCATTATCAAGATTAATGACAAGAATTCTTCTTAGAGTGTGCTCCAAAATGTTGATATAAAAATTATTGACTTCATAATTTCTAAAAGTCTTCAACCCTAATATTATGGACAATAATTTTTCTCTCTAAATAATGCATTGCTAAATGCAAAATGCATATAAACTTAAGTTTTTGTGTGTTTTACGGACCTTAAACTCCTAGAATCTGGTTGTTTCTCCCTTAGCCACATTGCTAGCAAGTGAAGGACAATGCAAATGAATAAACAAAAGTAGTTTAAGAACTTCTGGCCTATGGGGTTTCTTGAGCTTTAACTATTATCCCTTAGAAATATTCAAACAAGACACAAAATTGAAGAAACTTATAGGGACTATGGCTAGATTGGCATGCTATTATCTAAATAGGTGGAGTTTTCTAGTGGCCCAAAAAAATTAGTGAGGATGGGAGTGTCATCCAAAATGAGCTGTACATGTAATATTTTGGAATGTGTAAAACTTGTAGGATAATAGTGGGGAATAAGGTTTGTTAATTGATTACTAATCTGTCCAAAATTTTAGCAAAATGTATGAGAGATTCAAGCATATAGGCTATGTAGATCATTAGGTCTATGTACGCCTCTTAAGTTGTAGAGGAGCTGGATTTTACACAAATGCCACATGGAGGAAGTATACCATTTCAATGAGTAATATAATACGACATGCTTAAGTTTGTTCTTTATTTTTTAACATGCAACCTCATCTTCCTTATTTATTCTTTTAAATTTGCAAGAATTGAGGAGCTGAACAATGTCAGTGAGGCTGAAAGAAGCAACCTTGTTGTTTCTATATTCAATTCCAACTTGCAAACTCCACTGGGGAAAAGTATTCCCTTACCTTCTCAAAATGGTCATGGAAACACCATAGGGTTTCTGAATCTGATGCAAGCTCATTTTCCTTATGTATTTTTATTTTGAAGCGGCCATGCTTTTTTCCATCGAATTCTAGCTTGCAAACAACATCAACACAGAATATTCCTTTCCCTTCTCAGTGTGGTCATGGAAACACCATACAAGATTTGACTTTATTGATATATGGGGATAATTTAGCGCCTAGGATAATTTCAAAAATTTGACATATTTAATATGTATAGGAAAAAATTAAACGTTGGGAAGAAACGATTCTCCTCAGGTTCTTGTAATTTTTTTTTCTCATTATTTTAAAATTTTATATAATATGCAATAGTTAAAGAATATTTTGACAATACTTATCCCCATAGATGAACATAAACATTAAATGCTGATATTTTTGTTAGTCTGAAAATGCACAGTTACTTAAAATCAACTCTATTTAACAAGATGCATCAACGTCTGCATGGTCAACTTGACTAATTCTTCTAGAATATAAATATTTATTTTAGTAGTCAGACTACCGATAATTTAATTAGTCCTTACTTAATGACAACAAGGGATGGGTACTAAATTTGATTTCAAATGCAACAAGGTTGCCTTATTTTCTCTCATTGATCCACAACCACAATAATTTCACCTCAAGAACAATTTTTATAGATAACCTTTTATGATGCTTTCAGAGGTCATTCACAACAATTTCCATAATGAAACTCCCTAAATTTGCCTCCTACTATTAACACCCTGAATGATCTGAAATTTTATCTAGAACTATTTCAATATCAATCTCAACATGTTATCAATTTACCATCTCTAGGTATCTTTCAAAATTTTAATTCCAGTGCTGATCCACAACAAATACTATTTCACTCACAATAATTTGTTTGTATACTGTCTTGCATTCATTTTAGCTTTAAGATTAGTTCATATAAATCTCATCAACAAGGTTGCCCCCTATCAATAGTTTGAATATCTTGATGACATACACAACTTCTTTAGAATCAACATCAACACAATGTCAGTTTGCAGTCTCCTGTTGAATTTTCATGATGTCTCCAAGGTTGATTCAAAAAAATTTTAGAAATAGATTGATCCCCATTTTATGCTTAATGATGAAGTATTCTTCAACGTCACAAACTACCACATGAAAGTTGTAGAAGTGGACATGTTATACACCAAACCATTTGAGACCTAGGTAGTAGTCACTACTCCTTCAAAAACAAAAAATGCTCTACTTCACATAAACAAAAAAATATAATATAAGTTATAAGAATATAATTCCATTATGTGTGTTACCCAATATGGGATGAAGAGGATACATATATTCCAATTAGTAACAAATCTATCTCATTTCACCAACAAACAAATAGTAAAATAGAAGTGGTCATTGGCATATTTATGTTATGCTTGAGAGAATACAATAAGATCATATAAATACTTAGGGATTAGAATTTTTTACATATTAAACATTGTTAGAATAAGACAAATAAAATCAAATTTACAATCTATTTTTATTATTTACCTCCTAGTCCACTTGATATTGTATGGAGACACCCATTCATAGGAAAATGAAAAGTGGATTTGGAAATAAGAAAAGCTGGGATTCAACATATTCACATCCAAGTGTAAGAGATGTTAAGAGAGTCATACTTTCATCATATTCACACTATAATTAGGTCAAGTATGAGTAGTGCCCTAAAGCCCATAGTTAATGGTGAATAACCATGGTTAGTTACTCGCTTCTAATTGTGGGTTTTAGTGCATTACTTGGCCCACGATAAGTTCAGAGGTGAACTGTTTCACAATTTTTTTTAGGTTTTTCATTAATACTTGGTGGTTACCCATGGGTTTTAATAAAAAAAAGTATTAAAGTGAAGGTACTGCTCTATACTTGGCTTGATAAAAAGCTTTCTTGTGAAGCTACCATAATTAGTGATTGTGTTTGTTACATGTATGGGTTTTTCATGACATTGAATGGGATGTTGTTGTAGTACCATAATTTTGCCACAATTGCCCCTGCTTAATTATGTAATAATCTCTTCCAAGCCATACCTTTAAATGTATTTTGTGCCCCAAGGATATTTGTAGGAGTGAAAAAGCCCTATGAAGGTGAATTTGGACTGCCTCTGCTAGGTGAGCCCCATCCTTGATCTACCATTTGGGAAATAGAAAACCCAGAGGTTTCTAACTCATAAAAATCAAATCTTGTTGCCCCTCTATTCATCATGGGTGAAAGTGCTTCAGCAATCATTTTTTCCCTCCCTCTCATGCAAATAAGATAATAACCATTTCTCTTTGAGCCTCAAGTGGTGCCTTTTTGCATCGTCACACATCATTAGTTGGAATTCGTCTTATGTGGTAATTGAAGTGATTGACTCTTGCACTCATCTTAAACACACAATAATTTCATATGATGGAGTTATTTTTTGGGTCGTCATAACAATGTTTCCATGCTAAGTCTTCGAACTTCTTAGGCCTATGGGAACCAAATGCCATTTTTAAGTTGCTTTAAAGCTCTATATTAAAACCTAGTTATAATCCATTGTTAGAAGCTCTGTATAAAGCGGGTTACGTGTTATAATATGCTATTAGACTTATAATGCCTCCATTAGCCCCAATAAATTAGCCTATATATTCTTCAAATTACTTCAATAAAACTTCTATATTAGCAAATATTTACAATCAAATGAATTAAATGAGGATTATGCAAGATGAGGACTAGTTATAATAAATTGTTGTTGACACTAGAAGCAAGCAATTTGATTTTGAGGTCAAATAGTCAATGGGTATTTAGATTACAACATACAATGACAAAAAAAACTTAATGATAGCAGACATTGTGACATAGTCTATAAAAAATTGAAGTTGAAGGATTGAAACCCTGCTGAAAGCTTACTGCTCGAGCCTTGCTAAAAGCTTATTACTCATCACTCACAGTTGAAACTTTCAAATGACTCAAACTTGTCACTCAAGGCTCAAACAACAAGCATTTCAAAGCAAAACTTATGGTTTATCACTATAGTTGGATGCTTGAGCTTACATAGGCTTATGAACAGTGGTCAAACTTGGATACGCGATGACAAACAAAAAATATATATTCAAACCTAGAACCAAATGATGACAAATGAAAACAAACATATGCAAACATAAAACCAAAAATTACAACAAAAAGGATAGCAAATGATATATATATATAGTGTGTGTGTGTGTGTGTGTGTGTGTGAAGTCTGAGTAGTGCCCTAAAACCTGTAGTTAATGGTGAATAACCACAATTAGTTACTCATTGCTAACCATGGGTTTTAGTGCACTACTTGGCCCATGATAAGTTTAGAGGTGAACTGTTTCAAATTTTTTTTTAGGTTTTTCGTTGATACCTGGCTATTTCCCATGGGTTTTAATACAAAAAAGTCTTTAAGTGAAGGTACTGTTCTATACTTGGCTTGATACAAAGCTTTCTTATGAATCTACCATAATTAGTGCTTGTGTTTGTTACATGTAATGAAATAAATTATATTTACATCCACAAATGACCATATGGGTTAATATGACTATAAAATTATAGCTAGCCTAGAATAGATAAGAAAAACACTAAATGCATCACCATTTTTTACTAACAGAACTGAAGATTATATCACAAAAGTAACAATACTACAGGTATTGAATAAAGAAATAAAACTAAGGATGTGCCCAATGAATGGGGATTCCACTTCTATTTATATTAGTACAAGGGTGGTCCCATGAAGCATAAACATAGTCCCATGAATCATAAAACTAATCTTTAACATAAAAATATTGACCAATGATTTTTTAGGGAACTTTCTTGCCAAATGGAAGCAAATGTGTAGTAATTTGTTTCTAAAAAATTATATACTGATAACTTTAAATGCTGAATACTAAATAATGATAGCAGAGATGGAAAACATTCATATTTTATGGAACTATTGGATTGCAAATAGCTAAGAAAATTCTAGCAGGCTAATAACTATGGGGATGGAAAACATTCATATTTCATGGAACCATTTGATTGCAAATAGCTAAGAAACTTCTAGTAGCCCCACAAAAAAGAGAGAAAATACAAAAAGAAATAATTGAAACCTTCAATAGTGTTTTTTTTTAAATGTGGGTTTGGTAGAGCCAGAGGTTTTGAAAACTTCCTGCCAACTTTTCCCTTGGCAAGAAATAATCCGTAGTGGGCTCTTTTTGAGCCAAGCAATTTCACTAGTGAATGCACAAGCAATGTCAACATAAGCATAATTAATACTGTCGAACTTCTTATTTTTTCTATTCTTTCTTTTTCTCTTACAACTGTAGAAATGACCAGCTTAGGTGTGTTTTGTCATTTTATAACACACCTCCCAAAACTAATACTAAGTTATTATCATGTGATCCCAAATCTACAAGAGATCTAACAGTATTAGTATTCAAATTTTTTGAAGTAATTGGCATGGAAAACCCAATGGGTATCTAATGACAACCTATTTTTCACTGCCCTTGCCTTTGGAAACACATATTAAGGAAGGCATGAATGATCACAATTTTCTAAATAGATGCCTGGGGAATACATCCATATAAATTAAGCATATACATATATGAAAGCAAAATGAAATTCCTAATTATGTTAATAGGTGTAAACTATATTGATAGATAAGGGGATGAGAGGAGCGAGTGTAATTTTGTGTTGAATGAGTATATTAAAAAAATGTAAGACCTTAAAGTTTTTTTTCTTGTGTGGAGAAAATGATTGAAAATTTGGAGTATTTTTGGCTTACAATGGAGTTTGAATCTCATTAATTTTATTTCTAGAAAGAATTTTTTGAAATCAATGCAGTGGTGCAGCTAGATTGAGGCCATTTGTCACCAGTCACTGGAAAATTTGTAGTTGTAGAGAAGTTGATGAAGTCATTAATCAATGTGGAACCCATCAATAAAGAAAAATGTGTAACAAATAAAAAATAGGCACCTCAAGATTAATACATCTCCATATTTTTTAGATATATATATATATATATATATATATATTTAAGATATCTGAACTATTATCGTTGGATGTAAAAAAACTGCTTTTAGATCAATTGTTTCGATGATGGATCACTAAGTGGCAGGAAATTTGGATTTTAAAAATTGTAACACTTTTTATCCCAAAAAAAAATTAATGTAAAAATAAATGGCTTGCAATAACCACAATCAATATCGTTGCAATGAGTACATTGGATTAAAGCAAACAAAGACTATAACACAAAACAATTTACTTCTAATTGTGTAAATGTAAAAACCACATCAAAACACCAAACCTGGGTGCTTAAGCCATATGAGATAGAATACAAAGGCCAAGATATGAAGCCATTCAATCCATTACAATAATGAATACACAAATAAAAACCACAATACCATCAACAAATAATAACACGTATCTTAAAAATAATACTATAAAATATTTTCTTTACATAAAATCACTTGCAATTTACTAAAAAACACTTTATATCAAAACATTTTACATAAAAACATCATATATTTAAATGAAAAAACACTTTACAAAAAATTATTTTATATAAAAACAATGTATATAAAAATATCATATATTTTAATGAAAAACACTTTACATAAACATTTTATATAAAAACACCATATGTTTAAATGAAAAAATACTTTACATAAAAGCACTATATGTTTAAATGAAAAACATTTTAAATAAAAACACTATATGTTTAAATGAAAAAACATTTTAAATAAAAATATCATATATTTAAATGAAAAAACACTACATAAAAACATCATATATTTAAATGAAAAACATTTTATATAAAAACACTTTACATAAAAAAACCATATATTTAAATGAAATAACACTTTACATAAAAATACTTTGCAAAAAACATCATATGTTTAAATAAAAAAATATTTTACATAAAAGTAATTTATTTAAAAACACTTTATATAAAAACACTATATGTTTAAAACACAATCAAAGATAGGTAACTATGTCAAGGTATTTTTTCACATTATAATGGTCAAACACACGTGTGTGAAGCACAAAGGTCCATAAATCTACATTGATTCACCCAATGTGTAGATGCCATACAAAAAATATTAGCTACCTATTAATAGTATCACATAATCAATCCTAAAACTCTCGACTTGCTCATGCAACTCAATCACACTCACTTCATCAGGCCCTTTAGGATTAAGTCGCACCCTTGATCCTTCCAAGATATCATATCTCAACCTCATCAGATGATTTGCTCATGCAAGCAATCGATGGACATCTAGGCATTAATTTATAATTTCAACACAAGCTTGTGTCATGACTCAATCGATTGACTTAATCCAATCTTGTCAAGGTCGAATGATGATGCTTGTTTATATCACATTTATTTGAGAAAGGGTGAGCTTAGTCAAGGCTCAAGGAGAATACAATATCACTACTATGGGAATCACAACTCTCTAAAATCAACAAGTTCAACCAATACTTGTAATAAACATCCTCATAGATGGACATATCCCATGTCTCAGTAGACATCCTCATGAGTGTCAATATGAAATCAAGTCAGAATAGACATCCCCATGGCTGTATAACCTAGTCAAGATCAATCAACATACATATGAAATCAAACCTATTCATGAATAATACACACGTCATATACATGGAATCGATGATCATAGTATACATGTTCAAAACTAGTTAGCTTCATCCCTTTATGGAGTTACAAAGCCAATAGCTTCATCAAATTAACCCAAAAGAGGTTAATAAAACCAAGCTTAACTTAGTAAAAATGATAAATTTTAAGCTCTACATTAGTTTACATGTTTTTAAGGATACATAACCACAACTCAGTGAACTAGGTAACAAACTAGACAACAAAACTTTCCAAGTTTACATAAAATATCAATATATTGAATGAGACAATGCTTCCCAAGCATTTCCATCACAATAAAATTTTGATATCACTACCTCAAGTCACTTATAATGATACCTAGGTCAAACCAAAATCTACGATTATTTACCCCAACTGTTAACACAATGTCATTGTGTGAAACTTTCTACATAACAACTTGTTATAATAAAAAATGAGGTGGGATAGTCTTACTACTTGTAAACAACTCACCTTGTGGAGATGCATCTACTTTACTAAACCATCCATAGTAAGAGCACTAGCTAGCTTACCCATGCAAGCTCATAGGTCCTCAACAGCTCAAAGCAATCCCTTACATGAAAGGAGAGTTCAAACTTTATTAACTTACTCAAAAACATCAGTCCTTTTTACATCTTATTATACCCTCTAGGTTTAAGTTGAACCCTTAATCTTCCCTATGTCATAATATTCCAAGTATATAAGGAAGGCTCTCCCATATGAGCTGATTATATATACTTTCATCTAATTTTAAGAGTGAAGCCTGTATCACGTAATTCCCATTGACCCACCCATATAAGTCAATGGTTGACAAATGAGACTTGCCCTAATGTAATTGTATTTAGGAATGGTTAACCCAAACCAAGGCTATGGGGAGATAACTAATGACATAAGAAAAATCCATATTCCTCAAAATCATTCCTTCTAATCAATGCACAAAACTTTATAGCAACAAGAAAGCAAAACAATACAACACCTTAGCCTTTAACCTAAAAGGTCAAGTGTCTTGGGAATCACTTCTCAATTCCACCTGATTGAGACAACTTATTGGTCACCATGTAGCAACTCTATAAATATCAGAGTTCTTTAAAACATAAATATTACTTTGATACCAAATGAAACAACTCAAAAAAAATTTGAATTTGCATATCATATTATACATTGGATGCATAACAAACCCAAACCTTGATAATTGGAGTAAGTAGTACTAGTGTAACATACTCACGTACACACTACCATAAAAGTAAAACTTAAGCTTTCAAGTCATTAATGGTCCCTACAAAATCATGTTATAAAGACTGATAAAATATTATCCCTTACAATAATCAGGCATAATATCCAGCCTTCAAAACTCATAGAGTAACACATTATCAACTTAAGTACAAATAGACTAAGATAAGTCTCTCTAAGCATGCAATCAAAGTATCCATTGCATCAGAGATATAATTAGATTACAAGTAGGCTTACTATGATCCTAAGATAAAATATCATGAATACTTATGGGGTTAATTTTTCATCAAGCCAATAATGATGTAGTGGCAGTCATTTATGAAATTGATATAAATGATTCCATATTGATAAATAGCCAATACGATATAATTATCCTAATTCCACTTGACATCATACTATGTATATTATGCATGATTAAGTGTGTTATTCATAAGAATAATATGAGGTAAACATGCATACCTTCATTCCTATTACAATAGTTTCAAATTACTTTCTTGAATCTCGAGTTAACATATTTAATCCTGAACTTAACACACTTATTCATCTAAAATTGTTCACATAAACCATAACAAGTTGGAGCATACATAAATCTCCAGAATCAAAATCCAAGTTGTAGACCAACTAAATAATAACTCCCTTTTATGCATGCTAAAAAAAAGTGGGTCTAATATATATCTAAGAAAAAGGAACCATAAGCATAATGTAAATTCTAAGGAACAAGTAAATAACACTCGATGGCTAACATTCAATCTAAGGTTTGAATTACCAAGAAATATCTACACCAATAATGTTGTGGTGGTTCAAATCAAGAGGGTATATGGAAGTTTCCTAAGACTACATAAGGAGTAAATACCGTACTAATGAGTGCATAAAACAATTGTTAAACATTTTAAATGAAAAAACACTTTACATAAAAGCACCATATGTTTAAATGAAAAAATAATTACATAAAAACATTTTACACAAAAACACCATATATTTAAATGAAAAAACACTTTACATAAAATCATCATATGTTTAAATAAAAAAATGTTTTACATAAAAACACCATATGTTTAAATGAAAAAACACTTTACATAAAACCATCATATGTTTAAATGAAAAAACACTTTACACAAAAACACTTTACATAAAAATACTTTACATAAAAACACTATATATATATAAATGAAAAAATACTTTACATAGAAACACTTTACATAAAAACATTGAGAAAGGGAGAGGGGATAGGCAGAGTAGAGAGAAGGGACAAAAAATAAAAAAAATGCACAGGGGATGAGTATGGAGAAGAGACAGGGGCAAATAGAGGGCATAAGAAAAATGTGTGGTGAATGGAATTGAAGGAAAAAAAGAGGACGCAAAATGTAAAACAATAACGAAGGTGAGAGAGGGAAGGAAGAAGGCATTAAGGAGAGAAATGGACATGTTTGGCAAGAAACCAGGGGACATGTAGAGACATGATATGTAGAGGAGGAATGACGAGTTGGAGGAAAATGTAAATAAAATAGAAGATGCAGAGCACAAAGGGAGAGGAAGAAAAAACACAATAAGGAAGCAGCCAGAAAGGAAAAATAAAAAAAATGCCAGAATAAGATAAAGAGAAAATACATAGCAGAAGAAGATGTCATTGTGGATAAGGAAATAAAATTCCTTTATCTATCTTGCTTGAATTACAAGCATTACTCTTTTTTTACATTAACTAGGCGAGTCATTTGACTTTCAACCAGCTACATGGATGCATAGCACCCCATAGGATTTTCATATATATTCTTTTGGACTCAAAATTTGTAAATGGGATAAAATTTGTTATTGGTTTGTGTACTTCTATATGATTATATCCATGGATTAAAAAGTATACATATATACTATGGATTGAAGGGGATACATATTTAAATTTTATTACAATATATAAGCATTTACTCAGTCCAATTTGAGTGCAGTAAGTTTAAAGCACAAGTCATGATAGGTGTGTGTGTGTGTGTGTGTGTGTGTGTGTGTGTGCACACACACACACACACACACCTATCATGACTTGTGCTTTAAACTTACTGCACTCAAATTGGACTGAGTAAATGCTTGTTCAAAAAACCCTGTCCTTGTGTGAAATGTTATCTTTATATTTATTGAATTTTTTTGTGGTTGTGATTGTATACATTACTACCAATGATGGCTTCAACTTATATAAATCCAATGCCTGGGTCCAACAGTTGCAGGTCGTAGCATTCCTTTATCCTAAATTATTCTACCTACTTATAAACTCTTGAGACACCACATCATGTCCTGATTGAATGCACAGTCGAAGTAAACCATATATATATATATATGTATATAAAATAAAAAAAATGACATGGGATCTATTTAATATCTACAATAAATTATTTAATTATTATTATGATTCTATATTAAATCAAAATTGACTTGGAGAAATATTATTATTCAGGCAGATTTTTATTTAGCTATTACTTTATACTTTTCTATTTTTGAATACCTGATTTGGGTTTTAAACTAGCATATGGGTAAAATATTATGATTTACATAGTTATTTAATCACTAATATGAGAGGATAGTATGGGTTCAAATTATTAAAAGAATTGAATTTGTTGGTAAATATAAGGCCCTTGGATTGTATTAATTATGCTTGGATCTTGCTTAGAATGGCCATACAATGGTGTTGGGAGGCACAATTTTGTCATTAGGATGTGTATGGTTGTTACATTATTATGAGTTAATTTATGTTAGATCCATACTGATCTAGATGATTTCAATTGGCTTGCCCCTTTTTAACAATGGTTGATTTGGATAAAATTTCTTGTATGTATATTTGGGTGGAAATTTTGATGTGTTAATTGAATGACTTAAATCTTGATGTAGCTTTAATAGAGATGTATGCTTTTATATAGTCAAATAATATAGTCTTGTTGGAGTGTCATATTATAATGTTTTCAATTTTAATTTAAACTGTTTAAATAACCTGATGTCCACTATCTCTTTTTATCTTGATTTTAATATTTGAGGATCATATGAGGTTGTGAGACCTCACAATGATCCTCTGAATCTTCCTTATCAGTTATTGGCTTAAAACCATTTATTGTTTGGAATGTCAGTTATTTAATTATTGCCTTTTAAAATTTTTGGATGTTATTAAAAATCAAATGAATTCTTGGATTGAGTGTTTTATATAGATTGTGTTAATTTTGGACTGATTATGACTATAGTCAATTATGGTCTTAAATAAATGTTAAAATTTTTAATTATTGCTTTAGAAATGGGGTAAGGCTCAGTTGTTGATCATCATGTTTAGCTGATTTTATTATTGGTCCTTGACTTGATTGTGTATACTGTAAGTTATATGTGTTACTTTCTAGTCTATTATGACTGCGTGGTGTGTACACTTGATGGAGATTATACCTTGTATTGGTGATGTGTTATTATGATGGGATGTCCTTTGGTTCAGTGTCCAAATTACTCAAAAATTCCTCCTTGATTCTACTTAACAAAACCACCATCTTGTTGATGGTTGGGGTGGTAAAGGCCATCGATGGTTGGACTCATAGGGTTGGTTGGGAGGGCTTGTTTAGTTAAGTTACTTGTTGCTCTATGTTTGGATGGTCTTACATATATATGAAGTATGTTGGTAATGAAATATTTATGTTATTTATGCATCCCTTGATTTATTGATGATGTTTAATGATTATTTGATGTCAAACATAGTATTTTATCATGATTTGATGTTGGATAATTATGTCATTATGTTAACCTGTGTAGATGGAACGTGGAAAAAGGAATGCGATCTTAATAATAAGAAGTTGGGATTGAACATTGTTGAAGTAATTCATTGCTTATGTAAAGATGTTAAATGTTAATGAGTTTCTATATCTTTTATTAAAATATCTTGTTGGCATAATTACCACAATATCACTCCTTGAGTTGATCATATGATCTTATTAAGTTGTTTAAACTTGTTTTTGTTAATATATTAGATTAAATATTGGACTTAAGCATCACAATGCTAGTTTCATGATTGAGGCATATAATCTTGATTAGTTGGATAAGATGATTCCATGGATATTACGAATGGATATATTCAAACTTATGTATGGTTACTTGATAAGGAAACCTATTAACTTTGTTAATATATTAAACTGGCGTAATGATTATCATAAATGTATTTCAATTGGTCACTTAATTTGGAATTTAGACATACTTGAGTATGTTGGCTAGGATTACTAGTAAGTTGAAATCCTAAGTTGGATAACAACTACTGAGAGTTAATGCATTATTGCTTATATATATATGTTTATGCTCATTGTTTTAATATACACTGGATTATTCTTGTGGTTTAGTTTGGAACATGGAACTATTATATAGTTGGTTGCCATAATTGTGCATAAAAATGGATATCTATCGATGTCTTATTTATTTATATATATGCCAAATCATATGAATAAGTCTAGAGGAGTGGGATACCATGCTTGCATGGATAGCGTAAATTAAATCTCACTCATGTACTTAAGTTTTTTCTTAGATTGTTAGTTGACTCTCAATTACTAATGACATGTTGGTATATTGCCTTGTTACCTTCATCATAGATCATATGGTAAATGGTATTTAATCCTCATACAACCTTACATAACTCTACATGTATTCCCTTAATATGCTTGGATTTAGTGCTTAGGTTTTAACCTTGAATAATAGTTGATTACCAAAGCTATTGTTATATTGGTGAATCACCTTGCTACTATCATTATGGAAAATTTAACAATTATTTTATGTACTCATTAGTGCAGCATTTACTCCTTATGTAATCTTAAGAAACTTCTATATACTCTCTTGGTTTGAACCACCACAACATTGTTGGTGTATATATTTCTTGGCAATTCTAACCTTAGATTGAATGTTAGTCATCGAGCCTTATACTTGTTCCTTGGAATTTAAATTATGATTATGGTTCTCTTTCCTTAGATATATATTAGACCCACTCCTTTGTAGCATGCGTGAAAGGGAGTTATTATTTAGTTGGTCTACAACTTGGGGTTGGATTCTCGAGACTTATATATGTTCCAACTTGTTGTGGTTTATGTAAACAAGTTTAGATAAATAAGTGTATTAAGTTCAAGATTGAATTGCTAACTCGAGATTGAAGAAAGTAATCTGGAACTATTATAATAGGAATGGATGTATGCATGTTTACCTCATCTTGTTATTATGAATAACACACTTACCCAATCATGCAAAATATACATAGTGTGATGTCAAGTGGAATTGGGATAATTATATTGTATTGGCTATTTGCCAATATGGAATAATTTATATAATTTTATGAATGGATGCCACTACATCATTATTGGCTTGATGAAGAATAAACCCTATATGTATTCTTGATCTTTTATCTTGGGATTGCGGTAAGCCTACTTGTAATCTAATTATAATATTTGATGCAATGAATATTTTGATTACACGCTTAGAGAGACTTAGCTTAGTTTATTTTTACTTAAGATGATAATGGGTTGCTATATGAGTTTTGAAGGCTGTATATTATGCATAATTATTTTTAAGGACAATGTTCTATCGATCTCCATGATGTGGTTTTGTAGGGACCATTAATGACTTGAAAGGTTAAGTTTTACCTTTTTGATTGTGCATACATGAATATGTTATGCTGGTACATTTACTCCAATGAATGAGGTTTGGGTCCATTATACATCTAATGTGTACTCTGATATGCAACTTCAATTTTTGTTTTGGATTATTTCACATATGTATAGATAAACAAGCACCATATATATATGTATATAAAAAAGCACCAAATGTATATAAATCACCATATGCATATATTAAAAAACAATATATATATATATATATATATATATATATATATATATATAAACACCATACATATATATATAAAAGCACCATATATATGTATATAAAAAAGCACCATATGTAATATAAAAAAGCACCATATATATGTATGTATATATAAAAAACATCATATATATATGTGTGTGTGTATAAAAAAGCACCATATATATATATATATATATATATATAAAGCACCATATATATATATGTATGTATATATAAGAAACACCATATATATGTATATAAAAAAAGCACCATATGTATATGTATATAAAGCACCATATATATATACATGTATATATATAAAAAATAAAAACCATATATATGTATATAAAGTACCATATATATATGTACATAAAAAAATCATATATATGTATATAAAGAAACATTATATATATGTATAAAAAACATCATATATATATAAATAAAAAAGCACCATGCATACATGTGTGTGTGTGTGTGCGCGCGCGTATATGTAAAACACTTTATATATAGTGCTTTATATAAGGTGTTTTTTCATTTAAACATATGGTGCTTTATATAAGGTGTTTTTTCATTTAAATATAAGATGCTTTTATGTAAAATATTTTTTCATTTAAACATATGGTGTTTTTATGTAAAATATTTTATACAAAATATTTTTTAATTTAAACATATGTTATTTTTATGTAAAGTGTTTTTTAACATATATATAAGGTGATTTTTTATTTATAAATATGGTGTTTTTATATTTATAGTATGCTTTACACACACACACACACATATAAGGTTCTTTACATAAAAACATCATATGTTTAAATGAAAAACACTTTACATAAAAACACTCTATATTTAAATGAAAATAATATTTTACATAAAAACACCATATGTTTAAATGAAAAAACACTTTACATAAAAACACTATATGTTTAAATAAAAAACACTTTACATAAAATCACTTTATATAAAAATACTTTACATAAAAACACCATATATTTAAATAAAAAAATATTTTTACATAAAAGTACTTTACATAAAAAAACCTTATATATATGTATATAAAACAAATTATAAATAAAAAATCACCGTATATATATGTAAAAAAAGACTTTACATAAAATCACCATATGTTTAAATAAAAAATACTTTACATAAAAATACCATATGTTTAAATGAAAAAACACTTTACATAAAAGTACCATATGTTTAAATAAAAAAACACTTTACATAAAAATGTATTATATAAAAGCACCTTATATATATATAATAAACTTTAAATAAAAAACACCATACATATAGATAAAAAATCACCTTATATGTGTAAAAAAAATACTTTACATAAAAGCACTATATGTTTAAATTAAAAAACACTTTATATAAAAAAAATACTTTACATAAAAGTATTTTACATAAAAAATACTTTACATAAAAGCATCGTATATTTAAATGAAAAAACACTTTACATAAAAACACTATATATTTAAATGATCATCCAAACATAGAGTAATAAGTAAATGAACTGAACAAGTCCTCCCAACCAGCCTTATGAGCCCAACCATCGATAGTCCTTATCAGGCCAATCATTAGCAAAATGGTGGTTTCGACAAATAAGGTCAAAGAGAAAGTTCTGAGCAATTCAAATTTCGAACTAAATGACCTCTTATCATAATAACATAACACTAACACAAGGTACAATACTCATCAAGAGTACACATCATGTAATCATAGTAGACTAGAAAACACCACATATAACTTATAGTATACACAACCAAGTCAAGGACTAATAATAAAATCAACCAAACATGATAATTGACAACTTAGCCTTACCTCATTTCCAAAGCAACAATTAAAGATTTTGACATTCATTCAAGACCATAGTCAACTATAACCATAATCGATCCAAAATTAATCCAATCCACATAAAACACTTTGTCTAAGAATTTGTTTGAATTTTAATAACATCCACATGTTCTAAAAGGCAATAATTAAACAATCGACATTCTAAATAATAAATGGTTTTAAGACAATAATTGACAAGGAGGATTCAAAGGATGATCATGAGGTCTCACGATTTCACATGATCTTTGAATATTAAAATTGAGATTAAAAAAAGTTAGTGGACATTAGGCTATTTAAACAGTTTAAACTAAAATAAAAAATAACATTGTAATATGACACTCCAACATGACTGTATTCTTATTCCATAATTCAGCCATACATAAGCATATGACTCTATTAAAGCTACAACAGGATTTAGGTCATTCAATTAACACATCAAAAGTTCTACCCAAAAACACATACATCTAATTTTATCCAAATCAACTTAAGTAACAGACTATAATAACCATTATTAAAAAAAGACAAGTCAATTGAAATCATCTAGGTCACTATGAATATAACATAAATTAACTCACAATAATGTAACACCTATACACACCCCAATGACAAAACCGTGCCTCCCAACATCATTGTATGGCCATTCTAAGCAAGATCTAAGCATAATTAATACAGTTTAAGGCCCCTGTATTTATCAACAAATTCAGTTCCTTTAATAATTAGAACCCATACCATCCTCCCATATTAGAGATTAAATAACTATGTAAATCATAATATTCTACCCATACACTAGATTAAAACCCAAATTAGGGATTCAAAAATGAAAAAATATAAAGTAACGGCTAAATAAAAATATGTTTGAATAATAATATTTCACCAAATCTATTTTATATAATCTAGAATTATAATAACAATTAAATAATTTATTGTAGAGATTAAATAGATACCATATCATTTTCTTTTATTTTCTATATAAATATATATTAATACCTGAATGGTTTTCTTTGGTTGTGCAACCAATAGGGACATGGTGTGGTGTCCCAAGAGTTTATAGGTAGGTAGAATAATTCAAGACAAAGGAATTCTATGACTTGCAACTTTTGGGCCTAGGGGTTGGGTTTATAGAATTCAAAGCCATTGTTAGTAGTAACGTATACAGGCACAACCACAAAAAAATTCAAAATATAAAGATAACATTTCACACAAGGACAAGGTTTCCTCAGCAAGCATTTACTCAACCCAATTTGAGCGCAATAGGTTTAAAGCATAGGTTGTGGTATATATATATATATATATATATATATATATATATATATATATATATATAGTTAATGCAATTTAAATATGTGTCCCCTTAAATCTACCGTATATTTGTATACTTTCTAATCCACGTATATAATGATATAGAAGTACACAAACCAATAACAAATTTTATCCCATTTGTAAATTTTTAGGCCAAAAGAACATATATGAAAATACTGTGGGGTGCTATGCATATATTTAGCTGTTTGAAAGTCAAATGACTCACTTGCTCAATGTAAGGAGTAATTCTTGTAATGTAGGTGAGATACATCAAAAAAATTCTTTTCCTTATCCACAACAGCATCGACCACGACTGCTATCTCTATGCCAAGGTGAAACGTTCTAGAGACAAACCAGCCAACACCATTCTGTCTTCCTCCCCTATGTATATTCTCTCTATTTTATTTTGGCATCTTCTTTTCTTTTTCCTTCTTTCTTGATTCCTTACTATTTTTTTCCTTCATCTACATTTGTGCTACACATCTTCTATTTTCCTTAATTTTCTCCTACCTATCCTTCCTCCTCTACATATCCTATCTCGATGCATCCCCTGCTTGCTTTCCAAATGCATCCCTGTTTCTCCTTGATGCCTTCTTCCTTCCCTCTCTCACCTCTATTATAGTTTTACCTTTTGTGTCCTCTTTTTCTCCTTCAATCTCATTTGCCATGCATTTTCCTGATGCCCTCTATTTGCCCCTATCTCTTCCTACATACTCTTCCCCTACATAGTTTCTTTTTCCCCCCTCCCTTCTCTCTCCTTTGCCTAGCCCCTCTCCCTTTCCCAATGTGTTTCCTCTTTTCTCCTTTCCTATGCTTCACATTCCCCATCTCACTTACTCCTCATCCTCTCTTCTACCTCTTTACCACACTCCCTTCTTCTTATGCCAACTCCCAGTCAATTTTCCTGAGCACTCCTTATACCCCACTTCTTCCAATGCATCCCTTACACATTTTCATTGAGAAATACATACAACCACTTGAATATATATATATATATATATATATATATATATATATATATATATATATATATATATATATATATATATATATGTATGTATGTATGTATGTATGTATGTATGTATGTATGTATGTGTATATATATATATATATATATATATATATAGACACACACACACACACACATATTTAATTACACATATATTGGTATTTACAAATATATCTATACATATAATTATATATAACTATATACATATTTATTTAGGTATGTGTGTGTGTGTGTGTGTAATTAGGCATGTATAAATATCAAAAAAATACCTTACGGTGAGTAACAAGATAGGAGTGTGCCACATCAGAGGCCAAAAACATCCGTACCCTCAAATTACCATTCAGTTCATGCAAGACTATCTTGAAGGCATGAAGCTTGAGATTAACAAGAGTGGAAAATGAGACAACAAAGACAATCAATAATTTATATATGACATAAATATGCATGAGCTAAAATAGAGACAATCAAGTAAGGAGCTGTCAACTAAAGTAACCCAACACAACAACTAGACCATGTTCAAGTCTCAAACTCATGCATGATATAATAGTCTAAAAATACAACACAAATCAAGAATACTAGGTTACCTATTGGACCTCATTTAATTACTCAGAACCACTCCGGCTACCCCAAGAGCTGATGCCATCATCCAGCCTAGCCCATAGTTAGTACTTGTAACCACTAAGTGGGTCCAGTAGTAGTATTTGATCCAAGAATCGATAAAAATGATAAAATAATAATAAACTATAATCATGTATCAAATACATCAATAACTCATACATCATCAAATGCATAATTATAAACATGATAAATGCATCAACTTGAAATCATATATCATAGCATCAGTATCTGATAATACAGTCCAGCTAAACAAGGAAGTGCAGTAATAACTATACACATAATAATATTAATGCTTAAAAAATAAACCTATGATATATCCACAGTTAAGTAGTCAAACAATAATAATGATCAGACCAATAGATACTTATTGAGGGACCATTTGAGCTATAGATTATGATACCCCCAAAAAAACATATTTTAGATATGGGGGAGTTATGGTTCCGAATAATCAATGAGAGGTGCCCTCGATGGACCATATGAGCACATCCTCCATCACCCCCACCATGTTTACAACTCTCTACCCCAACTAAGGATGCCCCTTCTCCAAACTAAAAAAACCCTCTGCCACTTTGACCAACTGCATAATTAGAGTTAGGGCCTTAAGGGTGTCATAAATAGGGTCCTTCCCCCTCAGCTTACTCACATGCCTATATAGATTGAGGGTGACCCCTCTCTATCATTTATCTATGGGGCTCTATATCTATCTATCATATATCTATGGGGATCTATCTCTATCTATCACAGTGACTCCCTCTCTCTATATATATGGGGAGCCCTAATATATAGAGTTTTTTTGGCCTCTCTATAACTATGTCTATGGGGAGCACCTCCCCTTCCCCCCTCAAGATAGAGTTTTGTTGGCCTATATCTAAACTAAACTAACTCAAAACTCTAAACTTTAAACTAACTCAATCACTTTATATGGTTGGTCCAAGTATATAATTTTTTTGGCCACCCCTCTCTCTCTATATAAATAGGGATTGAGTTAGTTTCATATATATAGAGAGGGGAGAGGGGCTTTATCTATTAGGGGTGGCCAAATATATATATATATATATATATTTGGAGTTAGATAAAGTTAGTTGATGGCTCATCTCTATATATATATGAAATTAGATAGAGTTAGTTGAGGGGCCCTCTACATAAACTAAACTAAACTAACTCTAAACTCGCATATATATATAGGGCCCCATAGAAACTAATATATAGAGGGAACTCCCATATAAAGTTTAGTTTAGTTTATGTAGAGGGCCAAAGAAACCCTATCTTAGGACCCTCTATATAAACTTTATCTAACTCCATATATATAGAGAGGTGGGACACCCTGTAGATAGATAAGCCCCAAATAGATATATAATGCTTGGGGGGAGGCCATAGAGAGGTTAGTTTAGTTTAGTTTAGTTTATATAGAGGGGGAGGGGAAGGCCCCTCTAGCTCTATCTAACTCTAATCTAATCTAATCTAATCTAATTTAATATAATCTAATCTAATCTATATGGTATGGCATCTAGATCTGATCTCTATAGATGGGGATGGGATTGGGCTAACTAAACTCTTTATAGGGGGAGGGAAAATATCTATATAGAGTTGGGGTGAGAGATAGATCTATATAATACACTAGGTTCAGCCCCATATAGGGCCTATCTAATTAATCGATATGGTCTCGTGTAGCCCCTCTATATATATATTATATATATGGGCATCCATCTGAGAAAGGGATATAGGGGCCAGATAGAATATATAGGGCTACCCATATCTATATCTCTATATAAGGGCCCTATCTATCTATCCGGTGAGGGCCTATCTAATTAATTTATATGGTATCACCTACTCTCCCTCTCCTAAATATATAGCTCCTCCTTGAACCCATATATATCTATTTATGGCCCCCAACTATCTATGGTTTTTTTGGCAACCATATAAATTTAAAGTTAGAGCCCATTAAACTCAACTTTATATGGTTGGGGGTGGCCCCCCTCTCTCTATATATGGATTTATATAGAGTTAGAGGGGAAGGCCCCTATAGCTCTATCTAACACTAATCTAATCCAATCTAATATATATGGTATGACATCCAGGTATGATCTCTATAGATGGGGATGGGGTTGCCAACTAAACTCTATATAGGTGGAGGGAAAATATCTATATAGAGTCGGTGTGAGCGATAGATCTATATAATACACTAGGTTGAGCCCCATATAGGGCCTATCTAATTAATCTATATGGTCTCATGTAACCCCTCTATATATATCTTATATATATGAGCATCCATCTGAGATAAGGAGATAGGGGCTAGATAGAATAGTTAGGGCTGCCCATATCTATATCTCTATATTAGGGCCCTATTTATCTATTTATCTATCTATCTAGTAAGGACCTATGTAATTAATCAATATGGTATCACCCCCTCTCCCTCTCCCAAATATATAGCTCCTCCCCCAAGCCCTATATATCTATTTGTGGCCCCCAACTATCTATGGTTTTTTTGGCAACCATATAAAGTTAAAGTTAGAGCCCATTGAACTCAACTTTATATGGTTGGGGGTGGCCCCCATCTCTATATATGGATTTATATAGAGTTAGAGGGGCCCTCCCTATATATCTTATCTTGAGCGTAGTGAATAGGATATTATCTTGAGTGTAACAAATACTTAAGTGTAGAGAATAGACTCTTGAGCATAGTGAATATGATCTTATCTTGAGCATATCCCCCCCTCTCTATATAACATCAAGTCAAGTCTATCAAGATTTAAATGTAGCAGATGTTATCTTATCTTGAGTATAGAGAATATTATCTTATCTATAGGGTGGCCCTCCCCTCTATATAAACTATAACTAACTCTAAACTTTAAAATAACTCAATCCCCATATATATATATATATAATTTATAGGGTTGGGGGGTTTCCAAAAAATGATAGATAGTTGGGATACCATATAGAGTTTAATGGGCTCTATATATTGGGTTGGGGGTGGCCTCTCATAAATATATATTTATTTGGCCAAATATCTAGTAGATCTATATAGGGGATAGGGGGGCCTCTCTTAAATCTCTTTTATTCGGCCCCCCTCTCCATATGTATATAGATGGGGATGGGGATTCTAGTAGATTTATATAGGGAGGATCTCCCAAATCTCTAGTTGGCCTCTCCCTCTCTATATATATGGGGATGGGGATAGGGCCAATGCCCCATAGAGAATATAGACTCTATCTATGATGGGGACAATGCCCCATAGAGAATATAGACTCTATCTCTATCTCTAATGGGGATGGGATGGGGGGTCCCATATAAAGCGAGACTTTGGCCAAGACCTATGTATCTATCTACCCATTAAACTCTAAATGTGGCCCCATCTCCCAATTATTTAGTAGATCTATATAGGGGGGCCTCTCCCCACCCTATATCTATTTATCTATCTATTAGATCTATATGGGGGGGTCAAATATATTGTTGGCCTCTCCCTCTCCACAATATCTAGTTGGCTTCTCCCTCTCCCAAATATCTAGTAGATCTTATATATAGGAAGGATGGGGGGGCCTCTCCTAAATATGTAGATGGCCTCTTCCTCTCTATATAGATGGGATGGAATGGGATGTGGGTATAGTTGGCATCTAACACTATGTCTATGGATATGGGGTCAAGGGAGATCCCATCCCCATCTATATGGTGAGGGGTGATGGCCTTTATATCTCTATATGGCTCTCCCGTTAGCCTATATGGTATTATATAGGGGAACTAATGACCCATAGAGAATAGGAAATCTATCTCTATACATTCTATGCTCACACCTCGATCTATTGATCGAGAGCATAAATGTCATTCATCTATAAAAAGCTACTCCATGATGGTAGATTCCCATCCTGTGTGTTGGTCAAAGTTACAATAGTCAAATTGAACCCTTAGATATGCTCATAAATTTAGAAATGATCTTCTAGTTTCAAGAATAATTTTTAGAACTTTGTTTCCATCGAGAACTAGATGGAGTTTTTTTGTATCTGGACTGAAAGCTCATTTTCCAACATGACTGCCAAAATCTTTTCCAATAAATTATACGTCATATGCCCTCAAAGAGTGATTCCTTGTAAGGAATCATGCCCACTTTTTTGTGCGACTCCCTCTTTCCCCAATGGATTGGCCTGTTCTTGAGAGCACTCAACCCAATCTACCTATGCAATTTTTTAATTACGTGGAATCTCCATAGCCAATTATGCATTGAAATAGAATGCCTTTATAATTACTACAATTTCACATAATCTATGAACTTCTACGATGTTGGCATGATTAAGTGTTGGAAAATGATCTTGACATAATATATTTTTGTTATGAAAATGGATTCCATTAGGTGTGATGAACATAAGTTTGCCTCCATATCTATGATACAATAAATGAGCAATATTATCTGCTATACCTCAAATCGAATAGAGAGTGCAGCCTAAATGACTCATGACTAGCCTGTCCTAATAAACAAGGCCTCTTGAATCATAAAGGCTAATTAGAAAACCCTATACATTTCATTTTCATAAGGTAAAGAGTGGAGAGTTAGTTTGTTGTTACTCACTGTATGCAATTACCAATATCCCTATCCATACCATACCATACCATACCATACCATACCATACCATACCATACCATACCATATAGATTCTATGGCTCTAAATATAACTCAAAAGGGATACTCTCTATAGTCAACACTCAATCAACCCCTTAATATCCATCCCTATTTATCTATATAACAACCCTATAGATCTATCTCTATCTATTTGGGGCTGGTTATCTAGTCGAGGTGAGCAATAGATCTATGAAAACCCCCTAGATATTTATTCCCTATCTAAATAGAGGGGGGTGCCCACCTAGATCTGATCTCTATAGATGGGGCCCTATAGATTAGATGGGTCCAATGCCAAAGCCAAAGATACTCTATCTCTATCTCTATCTCTATCTATAGCCAAAGCTAAATAAACTCTATCTCTATCTCTATCTCTATCTCTATCTCTATCTCTATCTCTATCTCTATCTCTATCTCTATCTCTATCTCTATCTCTATCTCTATCTATAGCCAAAGCCAATGCCAAAGAAACTCTTATCTCTATATATAGCCAAAAATAACTCTATATAACCATCTATCTATACAGTCGAGGACATGGTTATATCTAGTCATTTCCCCCCCAATTTTTTCTTTCAAGTATTACTTCAAGATCATGCGAGTGCCCTTTATCTATCTATGTTGAACTCCCTACCCCTATCTATTTTGGGGGCCCTTTATCCCTATCCCTATCTCAACAAAGGGAAAGGAGGGGCAGTGACCCTATGTATATAACTGACCCCTATAGGTGCTTGCCTCTCTCTCTCTCTTTATATATATATAGTTTTACCCATCCAATATATATAAATAACTATATACACCCAACTAAACTCATATATGTTATATGTCTAGGGCAACTATATATATAGAGATAATGGGTCCCCTATCTCCCCATATATAGAGGGGGAACAATATATAGTTATTAACTATGATAGATAAAGATAGAGGGGGGTCCATCGAGTAAAGAGAGAAGTAAGGTGGTGATGCTTATGTGGTAAGGATTGGCCCAATCTAGTGAAGAGAAGAGGGTGGTGGCAATTCCTAGAGGCCAGTATGTTCCTCGTCCATCCAACCTATAATATATATATATATATATATATATATATATGTATATATTTGGAGCCTATCTATATTAGGTGGGTGGGGGTGCTTGACTTCCCCTATATATTATATATAAGTTGGTATGGGGTGTTCTCTATCTATCTATAGAGGTAAGGGGTGCCCTTAGAGATATATAGGGAGTGAGGCATGGGCCATATTCTATATCTTGGGACCTCTTTCTAGTAAAGAGAGAAGGGAGAGGGATCACTCTGAATGATGTGTTTAATAACCCTTTCCTTACTCTCTCTACCCCCACTTAAGCTGATAAGACAATGGATACTCTAATTAGTTTCTATGCCCTCACCCCCTCTAAATAAATGGGATATATATAGTTCTAGTTATAAGAGAGGGCCCTATCTCTATATATTATAAATAAACCATATACATAGAGAGGGCCAAAGAAAGGGATATGGGGTTACCATATCTTATCTATATATAGGGGAGCATCGCTGTGCTTGTTGGATCTCCAGTTCAATCCTGCAGGGATAATCATGGGCCTTTAACAGGAAAGGTTAGGGTTTATAACCAAATGGAGGTTGGTTCATTACCATATATCTGTAGATAGGGGGGATGAGATCACCCTCCCGAGTCTCTAGTCCTAAACTTGAGATGATGATGATAATAATAATAATAATAATAATAATAATAATAATAATAATAATAATAATAATAATAATAATAATAATAGTAATAATAATAATAATAATAATAATAATAATAATAATAATAATAATAATAATATATGGCATGACTAACTAACACTTTAATCTATATACACCATATAGATATATAGCTATGAGAGGGACCCCACAAAGTAGAGTTTTTTTGGCCCAAGCCCTATATATCTATCTAGGTTTCTTTGGGCCTCACCCTTCCCCCTATATATACTGGACTAGACTAGACTAGACTGTTTATCCCTATTGGCCTTATATCTCTATATGGGTTGGGAGAGGGACTACTCTATATAGATGAGAGAGGGATGAGGGCCTGACCGGTCCCCATCTCATATTTATAGAGTATAGGGCCTGACCACCATAGAGAATAAATATATAGGGTGAGGACCCGATCAGATAGAGATAAAGGGCTTGACTACCATAAAGATAGATAGGGAGTGGAGCTGCCTAATTGGGTCCATAAAACCCATCTAATCTATATAGAGAGGTCAACTCTAGATATTGGCTTGTTGTATCATATATCTAGCTTGACCCCACCATCCCAACCAAGGGCCTACTCTCTATAGCTAGTGGCCCCCATATGATCTGAAAGTGGCCAATTAATCAGGTATAGGTGAGAAGGCCCAATCAAGACTTAGATTATATGTGTAGTACTAAGGAGACATGACTTCATGGAATAGATGGGGTCTCTTCTCTTTGAATGGTTCTTATCCATATATAAACTATATACAATATGGTAGTTTTTGGCTTACATTTCAATTTTTAGCTAGACAAGACAACATGGTGGTTTTTAGTTCACATTCACAAAGTCAGGTTCTTAGCTCACCCCTATATATGCCATATATGGTAGGTACTTATCTTAGCTCATTAGGTTCTTAGATCACGATTACTTAGCCCATCATAAAAGGTTGATGCCTTGGATAGAGAATATATAGGGCTCTATCTGTGCCTTGACTGAAGACTGAATGGTTCCTCTTTAATCTATATATAGTTTAAGTTGCCTATATATTTATTTTAGAGGCCCCCTCCCTATATATCTTATCTATCCATACCTATATATCTTATATATCCATAGTCAAAAGTTGTATTTAGATCAAATAGATAGGGCTATTTATATGGATCCTATATTCCACCTAGTTTAGTTTATATAGAGGGGGATGGGGAGACATCTATATATGGGGTGATCGTAGCGAATACCCCAAAAGATAGGGTTTTTTGGCCCAGATTTCCCTCTCCCTCTCCCTCTCTATATAGATGGGGATAGGGGATAGGGTTAAATAGAGTTTATATAGAAGGGGATGGGAATGGGGATGGGGGTTAGGGTTAAATAGAGTTTATATAGAAGGGGGGAGGGGTCTAAATATTTATTTCTTTTGGCCCCCTCTCCATGCTCTATATATAGGGAGTTAGATAGATATAGAGGGGCCCTACCTCCCCCTCTATATAAACTAAACTAAACTAAACTCCATCTAACTCCCCATATATAGAGTATATAGAGGGGGGGAACCATATTGATAATATATATAGTGAGACCACCCCCAACCCCTCCCCCTCTATATAAAATTTATATGGCCTCCCCCCAAGCCCTATCTATTTGGGCCTATCTAATCTATATATGATAGATCTATTTAAGGGGGAATGGGGGCTCTCTCTATATATGGAGTTAGATAGAGTTAGTTGAGGGGACCTCTATATATAATGACATTAAACTAAACTAAACTCTATATGCGATTTAGTTTAAATGGAGAGGGGCTCTAAGTTTAACTTTTCACTTTATATGGTTGTGAAAAAAAGATAGACAGTTGGGGGCCCAAATAGATATATAGCGCTTGCGGGAAGCCACCCCCAATCATATAAAGTTGATTTGTTTAAATATATAGGGGCTAGACTCTATATATAGAGAGGGCTAAAGAAATTTAGATAGATATATACAGCTTGAGGGGCTAAAATTTATATAGAGAGGACCCCCTCCCCCTATATAGATCTAATCTAACCTAGATAGATATATAGGGCTTGAGGGGGTACTGGCTCTATATCTATATAGCCATCCATAGATGCCCTCACCTCAACCTATAGAGTCAGGAGAGTGCTGACTCAGACTATATCAATCTACATAAATAGGGTGCCAACATAACTATCTATCTAGATGCCCAGGAGGTCAAGGCCCTAGCCCCACTCTATTTACGGATAGGGGGACCCCCTTCCTTATAAAGATCATAGATATGGTCTAGATATATCTATTTTAGGGAGACACCCAACAATCAACACTCCACTGATAGGGATATATAGAGATTGGGGGCTTGACATAACCTCTATTCCATTCTAACTTCTATATTGAGTGGGGGAGTTAGGTTCAGTTCAGAACATCATATGGATAGAGTAGGAGTGGAGTAAAATCTGTGGTAGGTTCATTTCAATGTAGTTTCTATTTCTATAGATAGTTTAGGGTGTATAAGTTCCCAATTGTATGAAGCATTAATTCCCCCTATATATAGATATGGTTCGTGTTAGGCACATTTACGTAGTTGGGTGCATCAATCCTTCATCAATTTATATATCTATCTGGGTGGGTCTAGGTTAGCTACTTGTTTATGCCTATATATATCTAACCTATGCCTATATGTATTTAGTCTATCATCAATCGGGGATGATCTTCTATCAACTATAGACTGAGCCATAGTTGGAAGTTTTCTAGTCCTCCATCTACTATGATGAATGCCTCTGATTCTGATTTATTATATCTAGGTCTAGTCGATGATAGATAGAGTTAAGATAGGCCCCCCTCTCTAATTTATATATGGGGTGGAGATTATATATCTATCTAGGGCCCCTATCCCCTAGATAGTGGGGGCTAGGGGTGGTTATCCCCTCTATTTAGATAAGGATAGTCCATAGTGCCTGACTATAGAGAGGGATCTCTCCCATGGATATAAGGCTTTGTTGTATAGTGGAGGGGTAAGGTAGGCCATCAAGAAAGCTCCTATAACCTTCCCTATCCTGGATAATATCTCAAACCCATGAACTCTATTTTGTTTGCTATCACTCAATCCCATAGTCCAGATAGGGCTCTCAAGCCCCTATAAATTCTTGAACTTACTGGGGCCCTCTACATAGATATATAGGGGCCCTATGACTTATAAATTTAAGGCCCACTCCCTGCCCCTCCCTCCTCCCCTCCCCCCCTCCCTATATAGATATTGATCTTGCTCTCAATTTTGATCTTGAGCTTGAGCATAACAAATATCGATATATATATGGAGGGAGGGCTATTGGTCCCTACCCCATTGGATGGATATATAGATACAGGGCCCCTTATATACAGTCTAGATAGGTGCAACCCCCATATATAGATAGGGGCGAGATGAGACCCCCTTATGTTGTAGTTTCATAGCTATCTATGGATATGGTTGCCCAAGATTCATAGATATGGACTCTAGCTATAGTAGGCATTCAATCACTGACATTAGTTGGCATTAATATCGGCCTTGTCCCAATCCCCATCCATCTATCTATATATAGGGTTGGGGCCTAACTAGATATATATGTCAAGGGAGACTCTTTATTGTTAACACTCGACTGACCCCATCCATATAGTATAGGGTTCACATTAACATCAAGAATTTGATCAAACTCTACTCTCTTTTCCTCATAACAACACACTAACTATATAAAGTTATTTTTTGGCAACTTTAGAGGGCATCTGGGAGAGCATCCCCTCCCCCAAGCCCTATATATCCCATAGCAGATCTATATAGGGGGGAGGGGGACTCTAACACTATGTATATGGATATTGGGAGCCCCTTTATATCTAAGCTCAACTCAACTTTATATGGTTTCTCCCCCTCACCTCTCTCTATATATATTGATTAACTTTATATTTGGCCTTTCCTCTATATAGATGGAATATGGGACTAGACTGTCGAGTGCCCCACCCCATAATCTAGATTGATTATAGATATATTGCTCACCCCTAAACTTTAGTGCCCTATAATCTAGATTGATTACAGATATATCGCTCACCCTGACATCAAATAATCGCCCCTCCCCTAACCCTCCCCAGATAGATATGGATGGGGGAGTGCCCACTATAACTATAACTAAAGGTTGCCTACTGATCGAATCTTCTAATCTCTATTCCCTCAGCACTATATAGAGATAAAATTTCATTAGAATTGGCATAGTCTATAAATAAAGTTTATTAGCATTAGCACAATAAATATTCATTATGAGATAGAGAGAGAGGGGGTGTCACCCCATATATAAATATAAACTATAGATTGAGTATGGATAGGGGGCCACCTATCTATATTTCTATATAGCTCCCTAGATCTATTGATAGGGTCGTGGGTCGAGACATAAATCTATTTATGGGGTGCCACCCCTCTATCTTTATCTCATAGTGAATATAGATTGTTTTAACTCTAGATTAAGATAGTCGAGTCACACCCTAGTAGATAAATATATAGATAGATAAATTCCATCAATTGAGCCCCTAATAGAGGTGATCGAGTCTGTTATATAGATAGAGGGCCAGACTGGATGTAACCTATCTAGATGACTATGGTAGTCCCTTCTAGTCTATATCCATGGGTATAGATATCTATCTAGGATCATCCATCATCCTATCCTATCATATTATATACATGATACAACTAATATAGGTGGGATAACCCCTATATGTATATATGGCACTAGGATCAGATAGATTAAATCCCCTCTCTATATCCATTTCAGCCCTCCATTATATCTAGATGGATATACCAATAAACTCTATCTCACCAACCATGTCCATCTTTGGTTGGTCACATCTATTCCATCCATCCCCTCTATATGATATAAGTGCACCAACCAATCAAAATAGACATATTCCTAGTTATATATAGGGCTCTGCTTGACCTACCTAGTTGTTATCTTCTAATGGAGCCTCCTTCCATCTTTTAACTATCTATGGAGAGGAATGGGTAGACCTTGGAAGGGGTTGTCCAAATAGAGATTTCTAGTTTAGCTAAGCCATTGAGCCCTTTCTATATATGGGGGTGAGCATAGGTTTGCTACATAGTAAATAGTTTCATTGGCCACTAGATTGGTTTCCCATATAGATCTATATGGACCTGTGGGTGTTAACTGGTAGAGCCTAGGCATCTAACAAAGCTATATATATATATATATATATATATATAGGGATGGCCCCTATCTATATCTAGACTATGGGGTAATAGATCTAGTCACTCCCTCCTATATATATATATATATATAGGAGGGAGTGACTAGATCTATTACCCCATAGTCTAGATATAGATAGGGGCCATCCCCCTCTATCCATAATAGGGGGCCAAGAGTGTGTATCATTTTCCTTCCTCGGAGAGCCCTATCCCTACTCTTACTGGTGGGATTCTCTACCCCAAACTTTATTTGTGCCTTGCCTCCAACACATCACGAATGGGTTAAGGGACTGTTAGGTTATGAATGTGATCAGCGTGAGTGGGTTTATCTAGAGTCCCTATGGTATCCCTATATCCATGGCCCTCAACACTCAGATATATTTCAAGTGGAGAAGGGAGACCCTATCTATCTATTAGGAAAATAAAGGCCATACCACCTGCATTGATTTCTTGCACCCTCCCCTTGCCCCCTAATTATATAGAGTAATTATATATATATATATATGTGTGTGTGTGTGTGTATACATACATACATACATACATACATATATACATACATACATATATACATACATATATATATATACATAGATACATACATACATATATATGTATGTATCTATATATATATGTATGTATGTATATATATGTGTCTGTATGTATATATATATGTATCTATATATCTAGATACATATATATGTATATATATATATATATACATATATGTATCTATATATATATATATATATATATATATATATATATATATATATATATATATATATATATATATATATATATATATGCATACATATATATATACGTATATATATATATATACATACATACATACATACATACATATATATATATATATATGTATGTATGTATATATATATGTATGTATGTATATATATGTGTCTGTATGTATATATATATGTATATATATGTATCTATATATATATAGATACATATATGTATATATACATATATATGTATATATATATATATATATACATATATGTATCTATATATATATAGATACATATATATACATATATATACATACAGACACATATATATACATACATACATATATATATAGATACATATATATTTACATACATACATATATATACACATACATATATATATACATACATACATATACATACATACATATATACATACATATATATATATATGTATCTATATATATATATATGTATCTATATATATATATATGTATCTATATATATATATATATGTATGTATGTATGTATGTGTGTGTGTATATATATATATATATACATATATACATATACACACACACACACATACATACATACATATATACAGGGGGTATGGATTGACCTCTCTATATATATGGGATAGGGGTCCTAATATAGATATAGACTCTTCCAAATAGAGCCCTATATATCTCTGACCCCATCCCTATATAAATATATATCTAGGCCTATCTAATCTATATATGGCAGATCTATCTAGGGATAAAGAAGCTCTATCTTTTGAAGCTCCCCCTATATATATTTGATCTACTATATAGACATGGGAGTAACATATAATAGATAGGGCCCCCAGCCCATATATGTGTGTGTGTGTGTGTGTGTATACATACACACACACACGCGCGCGCGCGCACACACACACACACATACAGGGGGTATGGATTGACCTATCTATATATATGGCATAGGGGTCCTAATATAGATATAGACTCTTCTAAATAGAGCCCTATATATCTCTGACCCCATCCCTATATAAATATATATCTGGGCCTATCTAATCTATATATGGCAGATCTATCTAGGGACAAAGAAGCTCTATCTTTTGAAGCTCCCCCTATATATATTTGATCTACTATATAGACATGGGAGTAACATATAATAGATAGGTCCCCCAACCCAAATATATGTAGAGATAGGGGGTCTGTTGCCCCTACCCTCTATATAGTCTTATCTAGGGACTTGATGAATATCAATAACTATAGTCCATATAGAATAGAATCAACTCAATAACAATCCATACATGGTAATTAAATTGATTGAACATTGCCTATTTTCTATGGGCACTCAACCAACATGGAATTTTATACCCCCATAGATAGATATGGATCCTTAGAATAAATATGATAGACTATCATTTTGAAGTTGAGAGTTGGCCTCTCTATCCAATCCATACTCTAGTTTCCAATCCATACCATGGTTAGCCCCTCTATCTATATAGCTCTATATATCTAAAATCTAGATCTATATGGGCATTAGTATGATCTTGGAGATGACAGATCTTTCCTCTATCTAAATGAGGGATGGGATAACCTATCTATCTATGACAATCTTGTTGAACACCTATCTATTGTCACTCTATATATAGATGGGGTCGATCAGATAGCCAGATAGATAGATTATTCACTATGATATAAGATCAATCTCAATCAATCTATATATGGGGGTGGGGGTACCAAAAACACTATATATATGAAGGGGCTCCCTAGATAGATAAGTATTCATTATGAGATATATAGTTTATATGGGGTGTCAATGCCAATGAAACTCTATCTATATACTAGGTGGGGGCTATCTAAAGTCACTACTCCTTAATTTTAGACTAGGATAGCGCGCCCCCCCCCGCCCCCCCCCCCCCCCCCCCCCCCCCCCAATACAATAGAGATAGCCCATTCCACTCCAATCTATAGGGTGGGGGGTTGGGGGTTTAGGCCACCCCAATTATAGCTACAGGGTTTGATCCAATGTTATCAAAGCTATCAAAACCATCAATTATATCAAAGCTTTTCCCATTCCTCTATGATTATGGGATATGATAAGGCAGATCAATAAACACCTAGTTCACATCGATCATTAGATCGATTTGGAATTTTATATCTACCTAAGTCTAAGTTTAGATATTTATATTCTTATTTACCACCTATAGATGATGTGGTGATCGACTGGCATTCCCTTATATAGATAGGGGGCCACTTAGGAGATTAGTTAGTTTAATCTCCTTAGAAGAGGTACTTACTCATCTCGGTCATTTTCTTATTCAATTCGACATTCTACATATAGAGAGATGGGGGTAAGGCCCTATATATTTATTCTATATGGTAGTAGCATAGTCCCTATCTTTTATCCAATAATAGTAAAACCCCTATCTTTCTATCCAACTAGAATTTTATAGGTTCTAAATATTGATGCTAGTGATTTCATAGATTTATCGGTGATCAACTAGTGATGGCATATACCCATATATAGATTTAGATTCTAAGTGAGTTATATATAGGGCCCATCCCCATGTAATAGAATCTAGAATTTGAAATTTGAATCCCTCAGTGAGGGCCCCTATATATGATACTTGGTTAGGCCTAGGCTATATAAGCTACACCTATTCCCATCCCCAATCCCATCCCATCCTATATAGATTTAAGAGTTAGGATTTGGGATTTGGGAGTAGGCATATCTTCTGGGTTATCGGCTATAGGCGAACCTAATCCATCCTATATATATAGAGGGGGGACCTCTCCTGACCTTCACTATGATTTTAGAAACCCCTATATATCTATCTATAGGGTGGGTCATTCATGCAACCTAACCCCCTAGATATAGTTGTAGGTTGTATTCATATCAAACCTGACTTGGTCATATTTCACCCCTATCTAATCACTAATCTTCCCATAGATAGATAGATATATATAAGCAAAGGGGTTGTCCATAAACATAGACTAATCTATACATGGGTTGATGGTCCATCTATATCCATATCTATATATAGGGTTTGATGGTCCATCTATTATATATGTGATACGAAGGGGTCCTATCTACCCAACCCAACCCAACCCAACCCAACCCAATATAGAGGAGTGAGTATAGCCCACTTGATATAGATCAAGAGGCCCCTTTGTCATTATCACTATATAGATGACCCTATCTATAGTGAGAGGCACAAGTTCATCAACAACTATAGAGCTATACCCGACTAGACTCTAGAGCAACTAATAGACTATACTATAGATCTATGCCCAACTAGAAAGATATATATATACGGGGGAATGGAGATTTTTTTTGGCTCTATATATCTATTTATCTATCAAGTTCACCTATAGATAGGGCCTACTAGATAGATGAGGGGCCTCCCAACTAGACTAGCTCTACTAGACTATATGGGGGACATCAAGACTCTACTATAGCTCATAGAGATAAAGTCCCCTATTTATATAGTGAGGGGTGGGGCACATTATAGATTTGAGCCCTCTCTCTCTCTCTCTCTATATATATATATATATATATATATATGGGACCCTCTATCTATATATGGGAGTTTAGATAGAGGGGGAAAGGGGTATTCACTCAATATGAAGAGTCTGAACTGAAGAGTTCCTATTTGATATGAAGAGTGAATATCTAGTCCTAGTTTATATCTCCAGTCTTGATTCCCTTATAGGGGCATATAGATTAGATATATATGGTGTATTCTAGTCATCGATTGACTGAAGTGAGATGTCTAAGTTCATAGCCTACTATATCAATTCACCCTATCCTTATATATAGAACTCATCTGATGGATATGGATTCCTAGGTATTGAGGCCCCTCTATCTATATGGGTCCTTATAAAGTTTATATGGGTCTCAATTAGGTTTAAAGGCTCTATCTTATATATAGATGGGGGATGGGGATCAGTTGGGTCCTCTATTCTATATGAATGGGGACCGAAATCCTTAGTGGGTATACATGGATAGGGGTTGATCCCCTATATTTATAAGACAACCCCTATATATAAATGGGGACCAATTAGGCCCTCACCCTCACCCTCACCCTCACCCTCGCCCTCTAGTAGATCTGATCTATAGATGGGGTTGGGGTTGGCTAAGATAATGGTTAGGTCAGCATATATAGAGAGATGGGGGCACCTATACATATATAGGGGCTACCTCTCTCTCTATATATAGAATTTTTAGATATATAGATAGAGTAGGCCATCGGGGTTGAAGTCACTCCCCATATATAGATATGGTAGATGCTCTTCTCTCTTTTATCTCTCTTATTAGTTATTGAGAGGGAGCTAGATATATAGATAGGCCCCATCTCCCACTAATGTTGATTGTAATGAACTATGATCACATGAATGTAGATCATATCAATCCCCTATATACCTATTTGGCCCCCTCTCTATATAGATGGGAGATAAAATAGGGCACATATATCTATATTTGGGGGGTCACCCAATATATCTAAGGGGTTGGGTTGCATGAATGGAATGACTTGAAGCCCTAGCTCTATATATATCACATACACCCAGATAAATATATAGGGTGATGCATCCATCGAAGAATAGATAAAACTCTATAATTGGGCCCAACTAGAACTAGGTGGGTGGATATAGTCAGATGGGTATATTCTAATTAGAGATAAAGAGCGATCTATAGAGCAGATAAATGAATAGAGATATAGATCAATAGATGGAAAGATGGATAGATTATCAGATCTTTATAGTGGATGGATAGATAGA